>PNEQ01004499.1:20279-31710 GCA_003012365.1 Medauroidea extradentata | reverse complement strand
AGGGGTGAAAAAATATTAAGGCTGATTTAACGAAGCATTGGTTTAGAGTAAACATTTTAGGCTTCCATGGCATTTCGTTAAATCGAGGTTCTACTGCAAATGACTGTAGCATGGCAGACAAGCAGGAAAGACAGACACAAACACGCAGTTCCCAATTCCATAAAAGGCTTCCAACTCTGGCACGCAAATCACATGTACAAAACATGCTGCTATGTTACCATGAAGTATTCATGTAAGTAAAAACAAAAAATTCCTACCAGTCTTCTGCACCTTGCTGTACAGCTGCCACAACAGTTCCAGGGATGTCAGCATTGGGTTGGTCTTCAGGGTTGTCCAGCCACCCAAACACAGACTTTGGGAACAGATCTGTTCCCTCTGGAGGCTTCAGCGCAGACAAATGAGCCAAGGTACTGCAAAAAAAGCAGACGGCATACATAAGTTACAGCTTATAGTCCTTGCTCCATATGTTCTTGTGTATTTATTGTTATGTACACTACGAAGAAGAAACATTTCACTGATGCAGTGCACCTATTGTGCCTTTTAAGAAGAAGTTACATTAATATAAAACAAACATGAATGTACAAAATTATTTTTTTGGTATTTTGTATTGCAAAGTTGAAAATCTACCAAAATATTGCTCCAGAAATTATATTTCACTTCATAACTTGATAATTTTTTAAAATTGTAGCTACTATATGCAGGGGTAGACATGTGGGACCACTTATAACAATTAAAAAAACTACGTTGTCCACAAGCAGCAGATGAGTAAAAAAATTTACTTGTGACAAATTCCAAACAATAAATATTCATAAGAAATTACTTTACTTTTACATTTATGCCTCTTACTTGTCTTACTTGCAGTTGACATACACCGAAAATAAAAATTGTGTGAAAGTGTCCCAAAGTCAACCCACATTTCCAAAGTTGCCCCAGTTACGGTACGGTACAGCAATTTAAGTAATCCTGTGCAATTTATTATTGCAGCCAGTTCATTTATATTCTATTCGAAACCATAAAATTCAGAAATTCAGTTGAATATAAAAATCAGTCATACTTTGGTACAACTGCCAGGTATTGTGTGGCCTGGATGAACGTCACAGATTCCTGTCTCTATTCTCACAGTCAACATTTTCTTAATGAATAGTGAACCAAAGCAATCAAATGATAAAAGTTACGGTAAGTAACAATAATACGTTTGTTATGTGAATAAAACATTACTGTGCAGTACCTATTTTATCTAGACTCAATCAAGAATATACAGTGGAACATATGTATTGAACCCAGACGTACTTAATGTCCGTATCTATGGAACACCTTCTGTGATCCCATTTCTTATTTGTCTGCATTTCAATACCACATCCATTATGAGTGTCTGTCTGTGTAGAAATGTTTTGTTAATCCCCTGAAAAATTATGAATAGAGGTTCTACTGTATATAAATGGGGACATTAAAAAGGAAAATATTCCACATTTTACTGAAAGTAAACTGAAATAACCAAGTTGTACTTATAGGTAGCTTCATCAATTAAAATAAAGAAACAAAATATTCCATGATTCCTTACACAACTATAGGACTTTGTATTTTTAAATAAGCTCTAAAACAAAAAATTTCCCTTCTCAACATCAGCATTATGTCTTATGGCACAATTTGCTATTCACTATGAGAGTCACTGCAGTAGTGTTTCTTTTGTTGATGTAGTCTATAGAATTGTAAATGTAAAACAATAATGTAGTAAATGCATGATTAGTATAGTGTAGGTATGACTGCATAGAACATTCTAATTTTGTAATTAATTGCATTTGTACTATGAAAACAAGTCTGTAAATTACAGTTTCATCGAACTTCAAAGTGCTCTCACAACTCATTGTGATTGGAAAGGTAACTATTCCTACAACTTTGAATGCATACAACTTTCTGTACATGAAATGTATTATGTTTTTTCAGGTAATGTTCAATTTCCTTAAATCCTAATAAAGCAATGTCTAATTTCAAGTCTTCCTACTCAATGGCTAGTTTAGTTGCAAAATAAAATTTTTACATTTTCCCGCAAGTTGGCAGAAGAGGAATCTTTAGCTTATTTATCTCACCCATTCATATATACAACATCTATTTATGTCACAACTGTAACCATCTTCCCTGGATCTATGGAAGTATATACAATAATATATATCTACTAGGTAATATTGTATTGGCACAACAATGTGTGATACTATAAATGTGCACCAGATAGTGTAGCACAACTACAAATCCACTAAGGAATTAATTAGAAAACCAAATTATGTAGTATCTGTAGAACATTCTGAGAGCAAGCAGGGTTTCTGCGTATTCTACTGTCATGACATTGTTCACAAAATTGGTTAAGAACTCACCTGAGGACTGAAGAAAGTTGCAGAAGGGTGTGCTTATCCCCGGGTGGAAGCTTCCTTATCTTCCTTATAGCGTTCATGCATGAAGGCATTAACTTCTTTGCAGTCTCCCAGAATAGCTTATCCTGTCAAACACAATCACACAATACTTAAGATGGGGTATCAGTCACCATAGTGGATTGTTTTGTTATTAATTTTGAGAAGGTAAGTGTGAAATTTGTGATTACAGCATGAACTACAGTAATCTCTCGATTTAACGACTCTCAAGGGACTGAAAAAAAATCATCCTTAAACTGAAGGAGTTCTTAAACTGAATGATGAAAGTATGTTGGGACTTAAGATGGGACCAAAAAGAAACAGTGGTTAAAGTGAAAGAATCGTTAAACTGGAAGACCTTAAACCGAGAGATCACTGTATACCTATTTACTTTGTGCTACAGTACATACAAGAATAGCATTTGATCATTAGAACTATATTTAGGTCACCACCCATCAAACAAATTACAAAATTCTTCATTTGCTTCAGTGATTGTGGCCTAAATATACAGTACATTACAAGTTCAACCATGATGCATGTACTGTAGCGCAAGGAAAATAGAATTTATGCTATAACTGCAAATTTTACACTTTTCTTTTAAGAATTAAAAAAAAGTGAAAAGTAAAATAATCCAATATTGCGACCGAAACCCCACCTTAACAGCAACAAGTACATGTTGGTGTACCATGGACAACCCGCTCCCTCTCCAGCCTACTAAATAACAAAATGTGAGTGTTGGATATTATAAAGATACATTAAACACTAGCTGTGGATGAATGCTCCAGACAGTTTTTATGAGCACTTGTTTTCAAAACGAAAACCTGATGAGCACAACACAATTATCATTTGTATCCTCAAACGGGACAAATGTTGGGCACACTGCCTCGCAAAGCAGAAATTACTAAACAAACAATATTACAAAAATACAGTAGAATTGCAACATTAACAAAGATAACAAGGATTACATCCACAGCCTTAGATGTGAAATATTTTAACCCATAAGAAATTAATGCACTTCATAGAACAAAGCACTATTCTCCACATTTTGTAACGAAATTAAACTCTATCAGAGATTACATGAAGAAACGTTTCAAGTTCAGTTATTATATTTTAGATTGAAGTTGATGCTCAAATTTTATAAATTCCAAAGCTCAATGTCTAAGTTTTTAAATAAAAATTTATAACTTTTAACAGTATACCAGTAAGTCATCTAAAAATTACCCCATTTCACAGTATGGTTCATTAATACCAATTTAATTTTAAATTACTATAATAAAACCTTAATTTCTTATGTCTAGAGAGAACAACATCAATTTTACAACATCGTCTTAATTTTATGACTTAAGAGCATTGTGACCGCCACAATTAAAAAATCTACAACTGGAGCAGACATTTACTTTACGAGGTTTGTTTGATTGCAGTTCATCAGCAGTTTTTGATTATTCGTGATTTTCATCCGTCTGTGAATTCAGTTTTCCATCACGTTATATTTTCCATATTTTACAATTATCCAAAGCATCGACCCTCATGGGTCTGTTAGGGGTTGACTAAAGTTGTTGCTTTAAACAAGGCAAAAAATATCTTTGAAGAATTTGGAGCATCTGAAATTGGAGTAAGGAGAGATTTCCTGTATTTTACCTACTGAAACCACATCGGTTTTGTTGCTGTAGTAAAAACCCTTGAATCAAATGACTATGAACAGAAATGTGTGTTAATACAGGCTTTCTTAAAGTGATACCCTGTTTCTAGGTTGGGTGCCCAACTACTAGACTTTTCTGCCACAAATCCACGCATGAAGGAAACAATTTTTCTGGGTGCAAAAAAGAAAATCTTATAAGAGAGTACATATGACCTTTAGATGGGATGTACGAACCTCGTCCTTATAGAGGGTGGAACTCTGCAGCGGCTTGGTGAGCTGCTCCAACAAGGGCGGGAATACAGCGAAGCTGAGTGGGTGCTCAGTGTGCACGCTCACAAACTCCACCCACTTGGCAAACGTAGCGCTAGTCGTATTCATGCCACACTGCACCCTGTGTTGCGTAACGAGTGTCTCGCCCAGGGCAGAGAATGTACCGCTCCAGTGGTACGGCTCCACCTGTCACAACCACCAATGTCTTAACAATTGCACACATCCACAAACAAGAAAAAGACTACTATGAAAGCAGAGCTGGTCTACATGTCACAATGTGACTTCCTCAAATATAGCAGTAAACAGAAGAAAAATTGGGGAAGTATAAATTAAATTTTTTTCCCAGATTGTGCATATGTTCATGCAAAACAACTTTTTCAAGAATGACTACTAAATTTTCACTGGACACAACTAAACTGCAAAAGACATTGCATGACTGTCGTACAGTAGTTTCAATTTTGTATAGTTATTAAGGTTTGAAATATGACATTCTGAAAAAGCCATATTTTATAACGTTGGAGGATTTCGAAAAAGTACTTTTAGACTTTGAGGGTAAGTGCTATTTCAAATGCATAATTCCATCCTCTGAAATGTGTCTTCTTAGGTAAATAATTTTGATATAGTTACCACACTTAGTTTCATTAAAAAAAACTTTCTTTAGTTTGAACACAATGCAACACAGTTTTAGTGCCAGGTGTGCCACCACCTTAGCTAAATATTTTCTACCAAACATTACTCACTGCTCTCTCATGTTTACCAAAGACTCCCAAAAGCGAGTTGTGGTAAGTCCAAATAATTTAAACATTACTGCAGTGATTTTCATTACATACAATTTTAAATTTTAACCACAAAAATTCTTCTATGCAAATTAGATACCGCTCAAAACTACAGTAGAATCACCATTTTACGAGAGAGTGATTTTACAAAGGCAATATTTGGCATCATGAGACCTCGTAAAATTAGGGGTCTATTGTATAGCCAACCCAAAAAATTACCACATACTGTACATCAATTTCATGGTCATAGGCTACTGCTGAAGGTATTACAATATTAAAAGACAACTCTACAATACGTGAAGTCTGTATAAATGAAATTTATGTGATAATTCTAGCCTACAAATGATTAGTTGAGTTACAGTAACATGCCAGAATAAATAGTAAAAAGCAAGATCTGCTATTTTAAGTAGAAATTATTTAATTAACTAACTATCCCTGAGAAAGCAAACCACTTTAAGCTTTCAAACTGAATGTTATGGCACAAAAATGTAAATGAAACAGAATGCACAACATTTAAAAATACCAGACACCAACATTCCTAGCGTACTGTGTAACAATTAATTTACTGTTTTACTAACCGGGTTTCAGCCATAGCTCAAGCAAAGTAATCCCACACTCTTGTAAAAGAAAACCATAATTCCATTGTTACACACATCGCAAGCAATCCCTGACACACGAAAAACGTCGTACACTCCCACCAAGGTGATCTAGGTTTGAATCCTGGCAAAGCTGCCCAGATTTCTGCATGTTGAAATTGTGTCTGACAATGCAATTTCTCGGGCATCCACCCTTTCCACCATCCTTTAATCCTGGTGCTGCTGCATACTCAACTAATGTTATTCCTCACTAGCACTAAAGATGTATATGATAAACGCTGACAAAATCTTTTCATTTCACTTCAAAATATAATTAGAGTAACATCAACATTAACATTTGCCTTCACTATTGACAACAGCAATATGGAAATATTTAAGACAGTCAAATAACACAACTCCCACTCCCTCTTAATAATAAATTTTCATGTATGCGAGCTACTGTAGACCCACTTGGCATATTACGTACCAGATTAAATAGTAGTATTCACCGACAAGCAAGAAAATGTTGCCATTGGGAATACTAGACTCTTGAATATTATACCTAATTGGTGGATGTGAGGTGTGTACGGCAGTACAGTAGAACCCTGTTATAATGTTTCTGAAGGGACTCAAAAATGTTTACATTATAAATGGGAAAACATAATAAGAGGGTAATATCCTAATATAAAGCAGTTTTAGGGACCATATGAAGGTAGCACTATAGCCATGAAAACATTACAAGTGGGAACACTATAACAGGGTTCTACTGTATTCTGTGAAAGACTTTTGTTCGTCTGTATAGGATTACCCAAAGAGTTCTATGTTGCAATCACAGTACTCATGGATTGGTGAATTCAGTGTCTTCTAGAAGAAATGTAGCACTTAGCCATGAGCATATAAAATATGGTGAGGGTGACATGCATTAAGAATGGAGCAGCGCCGAAATTAAGGGGAGGGGGAAATTGGAAATACCAAGAAAACTCCCAGACCAACGCATCCACATGAGGAAATGCACGTTGCACTTCTTCAATATATCCCCAAAAGCAAAGAAACCAAGAAAGAAAAACTGGTAAAGCTACTGTTACATAAACTTGAGGTGAGAGCCTCACAATTTCTCTACATAAATAGCGCTATAGTAGAATACAGTAAAATAGGGTGAATAGGAACACTGGGGTAAAAAGGAATAAAACTAGAAACAAATTCCTAGCCGGCACATTTTCCTCAAATAAAATTATATTATAATAGAACTACTGTTTGCAAACTGTTTAAACTTGCTTCTCTAAAAATTCAGTTTATAAATCAAAGTTTATGCTGAAAATTAATGTATGCTCCTATTCACCCTGTTTTACAATAGGACTATCAATCAAGAATCCATTACACCTAACAGACATACAACTATGAAATCTCATTCAGAGAAACTATAATACCTGGAAGTCCACTTTCTGGAACACTGTATAAATTGCAACATATTTTCACATTTTTTAATGACACATTTGACACAACACATACAAATTATTTGTTGTAACTAACATTTATACCTTTAACTGAACACGTACATACTGTATGTTAATCTAGAAGCCCCTTGCATTCGACCTCAGCCCCCAACTTTTAATTTCAAGAAGAGGTTACTCCTGCACCACAGAAACTTTTAGCCAAAAAATTTGTTAAGAACCAGGCACCAAGTTATGAAGACTAGTTTTAAACACTCAGCCAATGTATACCGTTTTGGATTCTATTGGATGCGAAGATATCACACCATCACAAGTCTCGCAGCTATCATCATCATCATCATCCTAAAATACACACATCATGCAGAAATGACACAAACACTATGTGGTTTAGAGACAGACGACTTGTGAAATACTTAACTACATTTGCATATTGAACTTAACTTCAGGAATATTAAACACACATAAACTGTTCAGCAAAATTTCAAAGGTGTTATCAGACTGGATTTTGTTAGCGTTAGAGAATTAGTAGCAGGTATGGATATATGTAATGGAGGCTGGCAGTAGGAGCAATCACCCCCCCCCCCTTTTCCATTAAATTGTTTTTTTTCCATACATATATACATATATATAAATATTTTATTTTTAGACCTTAAAAGAAGTGAATGTTTGTGAAAAAACATTTCAGAAATGACATTAGTTCATTATTAGGGGGAAAAACCAGTGCCTGATTACTGGGTGATACAGCCAAACAGTCTTTCCTTTTGCCTGGATTTTCTTTATCAAAATGTATACTGAGAAACTTAAAGGATATTATCGTGGAAACATTCTGATCATTTTTATAATTCAAGTACTCTTACAATTGAAATTTGAAAACTGCTATTTTATACACTTTTGTTGCAACCATGGTTTTAGAACAAATGCACTAATCCATCCTTCGTTTTTGAGAACAGAGAAATTACTATATTTTACCGCATTATGTATAAAATGCTGTATGTACCTTAGACTTGTCGAGCTCATGAAGCAAGATGAGTCTAAGCAGATTGCGGTGTTCTTGCATCGCCACCTGGTGGTTCTTCTCTGAGCTGAATGTCATCTTCATCTTCAGCTCTCCTTGCCTTTTGGACTTGTGCTTTTTCTCCAAGCTGCACGAATATGTCATTCCAGTAGCAGGGATGTTCTGAATCATTCACATGCAAAATTTTCAAACCTTACATCAACTAAATAGTGGCCTAAATAGTGTACTGGACCTACCCAACTAGCAGAACACAAATTAGTTTATTGCTCAAGTTTTAATTTTACTTTCTAGTTTAAGTCTCATGTATGAATTTTGCTGCACCACAAATTTAGCCCTATTTAATTTTGAAAGAATAATAATTCAACTACGCGAGAATATTACTTATAGAACAATATTTTCTTGTAGTTATAATTTCATGTTTTAATTATTAATTTCCTTCCACTCTGGAAATGGTAATCAGACAGCAAGCATACTCCACAAGCTAGGTATGGTTTTCCTCAGCAAAAACAATTAGTAATTAATTCTCTGGATATGCAAAAATCAACTATAGTCTCTTTCTATTCACACACAAGTCTCATAGTAAATGGTTTACATTTTTTTTCCCATCACTTCCCTATCATAGTACATTTCCGCTTATCCAATGTTCTGCCACTCTGTTTACATCACATGAGCAAGATTCTACTTAAACCAGAATGGTACACGGTTCGTATTCTAGCTGTGGGTTTTGAGCAGCCATATGCTAGTACGAAATAAATACAACTATTCATACCATACTGTGAATAATTATTCTTTACCTCAGGTGTTGCGAGAGGGGTGGGGACACCCCCTTAAGTAAATCTAAGGAGGCAAATTTTGTCTCCCGCCCTCCCTCCTTTTCCCACATTTTAATTTTCAAATGACATTGTTTATGTGTTGGGAAAACTGAAGATCACACTTAAGTGATAAATCACATTGCAAAAGAATAGATTTCTTTTCAAGAAATTTCCCCCTCCCATCCACACAGGTGCATGCAAAATTCAAATGAAACTTACTTCCCCACTCCCCTTTTTTTTTCTCACTTTCATTCCACTCGTAAAATAGTTTGCAGGTTCCTGCTACACCTTGAACACATCAGACATTAAATTTTGCTCTGTAAAACTCCATTATGGATGCTCTTTAGCACATGCCATTGTGCCAGCCTCTCAATATGACATACTGCACCAATTTTTCATCCTTTGGGAAATGTCCAAGCCATTCATAAGTAGGAAAAAAATTAGCTCAAAATGCTGGTCATCAGTAGTTTTTCTTGAGATACCCTATTCTTTCCATTTTTGCATTATGTTGTTTTTCACTCCCAAATTCTAACTCATTTATTCTTCACACCAGTCAATTCATTGTGGTAACTAGAGGGAGGGAAGGGTAAGGGGTGTCTTAGAACCTGCTAGAAAATTATTAGACTTTCTATAAAATCTCTGAACTACTACTGTTACTACCGTTATGTAAAGAGCACTCGAAAAAGGACTTTAGTCCTCCCTTACTAAAATGCAATGCTCAGAAAGCCACTTGGTCCTGGTCCACCTTGTGTCAATTTGTTTGTACTGATGCTGTCTAAAAGATGGTAACATTGTGAATTACTTGGTTTTAATTAAGAGTTTCTCAAAAACAAACATGATACATAATTTTCACTATGGTGATAGTATAAAAGACACCAGTATATTCAAACATTGATGAGAGCAAGCATAAACTGAACCATGAAGCTCCACATACTGTTAAAGAACAGCCAGACAATTACAGACAACAAAAGATTACCCTGAGAGGCATCTGTGCGCTGCCGACGAGCTCATTGTCGTGTTTGCCAGTTGATGCTGTTACAGCGATCTCCTTCATCAACTTCCGAAGTCCTTTGACACCTTTCACGTCACTGAACTTACTCATCTTCTCACGTACAGTTTCAGCTGGGTCAAAGTCCCTGAAGTAACACAAGGAAAAAATTGTTACATTATTAAAATAACTGAGGAATTCTTATTTACAAAAAAGAGGGAGAAAACAATGAATGACATTTTCTTACCAGACTTCAACAACAAGGACATCCCTTGAAGGTTCCTCCACTGGACTGCAAAAAAAAAAAATCAAGGATTTAAATTTGTTCAATTGTAAGATTTTCACTAAATTTAGCACAAATACATGCATTGTATACGAAAATCACTGATATATCAAACATGACAGAAGTTCCTGACTGTGTGACTATTGAAATAAAATTGTATTAATATCTGCATGAACTTCAAACTATTATACCGAAATATAAGAGCATAAAAAAACCATGTGTGTGTGTTCAATGTCAAAAAGGATTACTAAGCTGAAAACTCTAACCACTGTCTAATCTGAACTGTAGTAACGTTTAACTAGTTTTAAATAATTATTAAAAAGCAAGGTAGTGAAAAGGTACCAACACACTGGACTCATTCGGATATTCTGATTTCAGTTTCTGTTGCTATCCAAAACCACTCCTATCTAAATGCCATGTCAGATTTCTTCCCAGTCTCCTGTCCACGAGATACAAAGCCCTGTCCATCTACTTAGTGATTTTCTACGAGCATGTAATTGGTACAACATACAAATAAAAATATTTTGTACTTTAACACCAGACCAGTGAACTGTCAAGTTGCTGATATTTATACTATACTCACAGAGAGAAATGCTCTTCCCAGACAGGACAGAGGGTTCCAGACTTGACAGATGTGTTGTAGCGGTGAGTGTTGGCAGAGGTCAGGTACAGAGTGCAGAACGGATCACACAGTCCTTCAGGAACATAAAATAAACTGCTCAATTACTTAATTCACGGTATTTAAGTCCAATTTATACTAGAGAGCGAGAGAGAGAGAGAGAGAGAGAAAGACAGAGAGCGAGACAAGTATAAAATATATATATATACACACAATTAAACCTTGTTAAGATGTCTGTGGTGGGAGAGAAAGAAATAATGCATTTTAACCAGGAAAACTTCTTAAAAGGGTTAACTTACACGTGTTTATAGACAAGGTGCAAAATCATTCAACGTCTTAAATGGGAAATGTCTTAAATGGAAAACGTCTTAAATGGAAAACGTCTAAAATGGGAAACGTCTAAAATGGGAAACGTCTTAAATGGGAAACGTCTTAAATGGGAAACGTCTTAAATGGGAAACGTCTTAAATGGGAAACGTCTTAAATGGGAAACGTCTTAAATGGGAAACGTCTTAAATGGGAAACGTCTTAAATGGGAAACGTCTTAAATGGGAAACGTCTTAAATGGGAAACGTCTTAAATGGGAAACGTCTTAAATGGG
>PNEQ01004499.1:0-10938 GCA_003012365.1 Medauroidea extradentata | reverse complement strand
ACGCAGCTAACAAATAATAACGCAACTAACAAATAATAACGCAACTAACAAATAATAACGCAACTAACAAATAATAACGCAACTAACAAATAATAACGCAGCTAACAAATAATAACGCAACTAACAAATAATAACGCAGCTAACAAATAATAACGCAGCTAACAAACAATAACGCAACTAACAAATAATAACGCAACTAACAAATAATAACGCAACTAACAAATAATAACGCAACTAACAAATAATAACGCAACTAACAAATAATAACGCAGCTAACAAACAATAACGCAGCTAACAAACAATAACGCAGCTAACAAATAATACCGCGCCAAGCGTTTACATGAGAGAAGTATGTAGCCAAGAAAACGGGAGAGGGGGAACGGGTTCTAAACCTCCCGTTTTTAGCATCAAGAAGCTAAAAAATATTTATATCAAAGACGCCGCCTACCTGCGCTTTAGAGGCTCAAGAATGACGAAGACATAAGGTCGACCTTGAAGCGCGCATCAAATGCTGCGTCGCCTCAACGAGCCAAGCGCTGAGAGAGCGTGCAAGATTCCCGCCGAACCGTTTTTACTATGGAACTTAAAGTAGTGATCATATAATTTTATTAGTGGGAAGTCTGCAGCTAGGTTCAGTGCAGGTCGCAATCCTAGTTTCATATACATCCGGTTAGCATTTTTTTTTTATGTACGGCAGTCTGAAAAGGTCGTTTTTAGCTATATTGGAGGGTTTAGAAACAGTGTTTTAATTAGCATGGTGTCTCAACAATGAGGTTCCGATCTTGTCTGAAGTTAGTTTTCTTTCATTACATTGACACAATGAGTACAAGAGGAATATGTTCGTAGAAAAAAAAAACCTGTTTGCGAACAAAGTGCAACGTATTTGAAGCATGGGGTAGGCGGCGCCCTTAAATATCAAAAATATTTTACCTATAAAATGTTTTGTGTTTCGTTACGAAAACTGCTAAAATATCATTAATTTACACCTTTAAATCCAAATTTTCCCCGGAAGGAACCTCCCACTTTGAAGGGACGGTCTGTGTTCATTTCTAATATAATCATGTTAAACTTCTTCCTCCCCTAATCTGCACTCCCCGTACACAAATTGCGAATACGTCACTGCTCATTTGGGAGAAGCGATTAAATCAATGCCCGGCCACAGAGTTTCGACGGAAGGTTTGAACACGTAATTCGCCTTCTGCATGAAAGACAAGCAAATTCACACAAATATATTCATTATTTCATTAGAGTACATACTTCCCCATATTAGAATTTTGTCAATTAGAAACATTTTAATTGTTTCACAAGAAAAAATACTTTCAAAAAAAAATAATAGTTCCATTTTAAGTGAGAGAAGTGGTTGCATTCACAAAGAAATTTCATTTAGTGTATTAAAAAATATATACTTTGACATAAGAAATCACTGTTTAAGGTTAAGTGAGACTTTCCGGGTAAACTTGCAAATACGTTACGTTAGTGGCTCCATTATTTGCGGCTACAGATTTAAGTATTTCCTTGTGGCACATCCAGACGATTACTACGTTCTAGAGAGTTGCGTACAATGAAGGGAAGTTAACAGACCATGCATGATCAACCCTTAAGGGCGTTCAAGTGGTGCAAAATTACAATTTTACATTTGTATGAAATAGTGTTAGTTTTGTAGACATTACCTAAGAGTACATTTACCTCTAACGAAAAAAAAAAAATTAGCTCAGCCAGTTTTCTCGTAATGGCACTTCAAAGTCAAAATTTGCATATTTTTACTTCATACAAAACTTGAAAAACAGTTAATATATGAAAATGGAAAAAATTACATCAAAACTACACGTAACTGTCTATGGCTTGAAGTATGTGAAAACCCATTATAAAATGTTTTTGTGTTTAAAATAAATTTCTAGAAGTAACAAAAAAATTTTCAAATTTTGAAATTTTTTATTTAACATAATAATGTTTTGTAATGGATCTTATATGCTACAAGCCATAGACAGTGTGACACGTAGTTTTCATGTGATTTTTTTTTTCATTTAATTATGTTAACTGGTTTTCAAGTTTTGTATGAAGTAAAAATATGCGAATTTTGACTTTGAAGTGCCATTACGGGAAAACTGGCTGAGCTAATTTTTTTTTCGTTACAAGTATGTGTTCTCTCAAGTAGTGTGTACAAACCTAACACTATTTCATACAAATATAAAATTGTAATTTTTCACCACTTGAACAACCTTAACATTCAGGTATTTATCGATGGTAAGGGGTGACGCGAAGTGTGTATGGGACAGCGCCAAAATGAAAGCAGAGGAAATGGGAAACTTCCGAGTGAACCTACCGACAAACGTCATCGTTCAGCACGATTCCAATATGTATAAATGCGTCTCGATCCCGCTGGGTACATCGAATACAATGAAAATAACGAATCAACAGCTCTTAACGCTGCGCCTGAATGGTGGGAAACGCCACCTACTTAGCTGAAGTGGCGAGCAGATAGTATATCCGACAGGGGCTGCCTAAAAATCTCTGGTTACTCCAGCTGCGTCGAAATGCAGGGGGTAGATTCGTAGTCTATTTTATTCGAGTCCCTGGCCGGTTTAGAAGTGAGCGTGTCTTGGCATTATATAAAAATTTCAATGCTTAAGAGGAGTCTTCGCCGGTGTCAAATTTCCACATTTGACTCGTGGGAACAACGTTGCGATAAAAGCCAGAGTCTCACGCTGGACGAGAAGCATATCGCCTCTATTCGCAGCGCGCCAACTGGCGTGCAAGGTTTTTCTTGCAGTCTTTTTCCTATGGGACACCAAGCGGTGAACACAACATTTTATTTTTGAATAGTTTGAAGTAAAGACCAACGCGTGGCTCTTGCTTTGCACTTTACGAATTCAAGTAATATTTCCGGAGTTACAGCAGTCTAAAAAAAAATTCCGTTTTAAGCCATTTTGAGAGGCCCGAAAATCATGTTTCTAACAAGCGTGCTGAATATTTTAAAACATAGAAGAATAGACTTAAGTGAGTGTTCTTTTCGTAGATATACATAATATGAATAAGTTAAGCTGTTTCGCGTAAAAAAGAATACGCGTGACACGCTTGCGCCAGTCGAGGATTCCTCTTAAGCAGCATAAAATGTAATGCTTTTACAGCCATACGAGGAGAATCATTCCCATAACTATAATACCATTCATTACTTTCAATTTGATTACGTTCAAGAACCAACAAGGGGCTACGTCAGCATATGAAACTAAAATTAACCAAACCACTGCTGCTGCGGTACAGAAAATAACTCTTTTCAAGACCCCATGTAAGCGTACAGTCTAATTAGACAAGTGTTTTTTTTTTTTGCGTGATTAACAAAAACTGACACTTGACGACAAATGAGATGATGTCGTAAACTCATTGCCATAAATTGTTTAATCAAAACGAATGTTTGCGGAAGTTCTTTAAACGACTTACTTCCAGAAATTGCAGCGAACAACTTAACCGGTTTAACAATTTTCTTCTGCTAAATAAACTTTCAAGACACGTGGTCTCATGCAAACGTTCGAGAACTTAATGAAATGGAATATGTAAATATGCAATATCGGCGGCAACATCTTAAGATGTTTATTATTTTAATTTTTTGTTATGTGTATGTTAATTGACTAAATGTACTTTAAACGTAACACGATACGTACAAAATATTTACAGTTATTTCTTTAAGGGTGTTCAAGCGCGATAAAATCATAATTTTATATTTGTATGAAATATTGTTCGTTTCGTAGACGATACTTGTGAGTACCTACATTGTACTCTTACGGAACAATTTCAGCTCCCATAGTTTTCTCATAACGGTGCGACAAAGTCAAAATTTGCTTATTCTGCTGCCATGCAAATAGTGAAAACCAACATACCTACACAAATAAAATAATCCACTGTGATATTACATCCCATGAGCTATGCAATAAAGGATTTATAAGACCATAACGTAATATTTTGAATTTTTTAAAAAAATCGCAAAAGTACAGGAAAAAGTTGAAAATTCAGCAATTTTTTAAAATACTAAAATAGTTCACGGGATTTTACAAAAATGTTTTATTGCGTAGCCCGTCACGTGTTATTTCACTGTGAATTATTTCATTCATAAGTCAATTGGTTTTCACTATTTGCATGGCAGCAGAACATGCCAATTTTGACGTTGACGCATCGTTATGAGAAAACTATGCGAGTTAAAAATGTTTCGTAAGAGTAAAATGTACTCGCAGGTATCGTCTACAAAACTAATAATATTTCATAAAAATATAAAATTATGATTTCATCGCACTTGAACACCCTTAACGGTCAGAACCGGGACGTGACTGACAATTGACCGTCATGCTTCTATAATAACGGCGGTGCCTCTACTAGTGAACTGACAAACAAGCACAATTGGATATTCACAAGACACATAATAGCTGCTCGCTTTTAATTGGAGGATCTGAGAGATGTACTCCTTCTCAGTATATGAAATGCTTCAGACAATTAGTAGATGGCTTCGTGGAGTGAATCTCCCCTGACCTCCCGCCACAATCAGGGTAATTTAAAATATTTTCTGCGAGTTGGGAAGGGGTAATCCCGCACAAGTATCCTCAAGTGTTGAAGCGGCCAGAGAACCAACCAGCAACTCCGGATTGGTTACAGCCAGATCTGTCTATGCTACTGTGAGGAAGAGAGCCAATAGCTCTTTCACGTGTGTTGTCTTCCTAGGAATCTACCTCCACAAAATACTGTACTTTTACTTTTAAAAAAAGGGGGGAGACGTGTTCCAAACTGAGATACGGGAAAAACGCAGATGGGGCATTGCCGACCTATGATTGGGCTAAGATTAATTCGATTACAGGTTAGAAAGATTACTGTTAAAAGTTTGTCACAGAGAAAATTTCTACCGCTTGGGCGCTGGTATCGGTAATTGGTCCAAACTGACCAATCACAGAGCTTTCCTGTATATTAAGTTACATAAAGTTAATAATTTAAAACGTGAAATTTGTTTATTTTCACTTTTAATTTAAGTTAAATCGCGTCTGTCATTTCCAAGTCTATTTAAAATTTGTCTTACAATAGTTTCGTATTTTTCCGGGCCTTAGCGATAGCAGCAAAACTAACAGCAGAAAAGTTCCCTATGCCAAACTCTCCCATAAGAAAACATATTTTCTTTCTAACCTGTAGTATAATTAACCTTAGTTATACTAACTAGGTCAAGCCGACTCTTTATTCACGCAACAATATGGCGGAGTGTAATCAGCTGTTCATGTAGGTGTACTGAGGAATGAGGTTATGGTTGGACAACCCCGGTAACCAAAAACCCTTTTTTCACGTATCAATATGCGGATGGTGTCCTCACTATTCCGCATAATGACGTAACGCCCGTCGTTCTAGAACACAGGGGTGCCCACAAGGGGGGATCATTGCGCAAGTTGCGCATTTAGAATTTTGGGGGTAATTGTTTTTTCAGTATAAAACGTTAAATCATAAACGAAAAATGTTTTCGTGATTGTACAAATGCTATCTTTGTATTACCTACAAAGTACGCTAGTAAAAACCAGAGCAGTTGTATTTGTTTACGATTGTTTTTACGAAATGATAGTCTAAATATCTCTCCAGTAGTGAAGTGCAACGCGTAGTAAATTAGTTTTTGAGTTTTTAGGGGAGATTTTTTTTTTTTTTTGGTTGGGGATTAGCGCATTGGGGCTTGAGGGGGATGGGAACACTGCTAGAACATAAGGCGCTTATGAAAATTCACGAGGGTAAGGTAGGTCAACCAAAATGCCAAGCTTAAGGTGTTCGAAATTTTATCCACATGAACTTTACCCGTGTTCGAAATTTCAAATGATTGCCTCTCGATCAACAACTAAAACTAATATTGCATATAAATATAAATTAAATTGCGTGTAAAGAATGTACCGCGGACGTAGTATCCAGTAAAATATTTATCTAGTAGAAAATATGTAGGCTTTCTTTATTACAGCCATCATAAAACGTTGAATAGCATTACAGGCGGTCATTGAATCCTGGTAATCGGCACGACATGGCCATGTGACAGAGATAGGCCTACACTACCTTACTGCAACGAGTGAATTTTCATAAGCGCCTATAATATGTCATGGACTAACACTATGATTTTACTCCAACACTGCAAATCACGACTTGGAAGATAAAAAAAATGCTTGGAAATACACAAACACAGCAATATGTATGTATATTCACGAACATGTTTCATACTTGACAGTCGACCTCGGTAGTAGTCGGTTAGGCACCGGTCTACGCTGCGAGAGGTCCTAGGTTAGAATCCTGGTTCGAGCATGGCTGTTATGTTGTACCTTTAACTTACGTCATTCTCATAGACTTTTAAGACTTTGTTAAGGGCCGTAAAAGGCTCTAATCTTGCCTCGTATTTTACAGGCAATTTTTGTGTTTTTTATAACCGATTTTCAAGTAAATTTTTTTGCAAAACTAACTTTTTGTAACATGTAAAAAACCGCAAATATTTATTACTGTGTTCCCTAAAGTACTTCGAATATATTTTAACCACTACATATTTGCGGAACTCGTCTTGTAGTACCTTACCTAACAGATAAATGTTCTATCAACTTACAGATTTTATTCTTGTAAAAGATCAACCCCCTTTTACAGTGTAGCCGCAGTCCTCGAGCTAGAGTCGTAACAAGTTTCCAATTATCTCTAGAATAGCAAGCAAAGACGGACGTGGACAAATATTCCTAGAAAACACTTGGTACAATATCAGCGTAGCAACGACGAATACTGACGTCCCTCTTAAAAGACTAGCCACATTCACGAGGCTTACACTGCTAAAAAGGGTATCCTTGTTCTTGTCATCTAATAGGATAATCATTTATACAAATCCAAGCAATAACAGTAGAAGTCACATGAGCAAAGGTCACCGAAAACGTTCTATAGCATATCTATAATATTTAACCGTGTGTTTTTATGTGTCGTGTGTGTTACCAAAAAAACACATATCTCGTAATACAATAATGCACACCTTAGCACTGTGTGTGTTCATGCTACAGCTATTTGGGTTAAGTCGAAATTCTGATAAGACATGTGGATTCCTGAAAAAAAAATCAGATTGTACTAAATATATACTATACATAATTGTTACATTTGTAATTTAAGGAAATAGATTTCCTTAAAACTGCCCGAAAGATTTTTACGAACGGGTACTTTCTTCGTCCCAGAAATCTTAGAATAAGACTAAGAAAAAAAAATAATAATAATCAGAAAACAATCCTAGTCTGGCTGTAGTCAACACGCCCATAAACCAAAACAGAACATGAAAAATCCCATAAGCTGTGTAAGTAACTAACACTATGTTACTGTGTTCCAAAGTTCACGTCTGAAGCCAAAATACAATATTCTTAAGTGATCATTCCACCGTTAACAGTCCACACACGAAGATCGTGAAGGTCGCCTTACCTTTCCTACAAACTTCTTTCTGAGATCACCGACAGTCGCCACGGCTGCACCTCCGCGAGGCTAAGGGCGTAAGTTGCGTGTACCGGCCGTACAAACACGTGCAGAGTCCGCGGGAGCGTCACCCTAACCACTGCCTTGCATCCAAGGCGACTGCAGGTCTTCACGAGGACGGCGACACTTAAATGCGCGCGCGAGTCGCGGGAAGGAGGTCACGACCCCAGTGCAGAGGTTTGACCCCTGGTCGAGCGGCTCCACACACAGAACACTTGCCCAATCATTGCCTCTAGGAAGACCACCGAGATGCTGCGGGGAAGCCTCTATGCTCCGCCTCCAGGGACAGCAGCCTCTATCCGGGTTGCACGTGGTTGGTTATTCCCCGATCTCTCTTCGACATCTTCGTTGCGACAATCACCTTCGTCGTCGTTTTTCCTCTTTGCACGTGTGTTTACTAAGACTGCCGCGGGCAGAAACGTCATCGTATGGACGGCTCTTTGTACTTTAGGTTTAAGAGTTAGCGGACGTGTGACCCGTGCTGTAGCATAGAGCGGAAAGTATTTTGTTTTGCGGAACTATTAAAAATGTTTCTAATACGTTTATTTACGAAAATAAGACACTTCAAACGGTGTCCCTGCGATTTAAAAAATGACATCCGCTTATAATTACTCCCAAATTCCTCAAAAGTGTAAAAAAAATGTTTTTTTTTTTTTTTCAAATTGATGTAGCCGAGAAATATGCACCGGACTTTACTACAAACATTCCACAAATAAAAACAACAGGGTTATCGCTTGAAGTCCCATTGAAAAAAAAAATGTTTCCACGAAAACACTGCGCGCCAGTTTAGTCCTTCGCGCCTAGAGGCGATGATGTGTTTGACGGACGTGTTACGTTCGACTTATCGCCTTTCCAGTTTCCGTACCTCAAATATAAAGAGAAAGCTACCGTCCACTGACTCTTAAGGGCGTGTTGTTATGAGAAGTTCTTGTGTAGAGATTTGTCTTCTACCAATTCTCATTCAACACTAACGTATTACTTTTCTCGTTTCAGGTGTTGTAAATTTAAAAATGTTGGTCCAGTTAAGTAATTATACTACAAATAATGTACCCGACAAAGTCTCTGAGGTAAGTTATTAATAATATAAGCAGGGGCAGATCAAGCTCAGGGTTTATGGTGGGGTAGGGGTGGGGGGGGGGGGAAAGCCTTAGCTATATCCACAACTTAAGTCAAAAACCAAGTGTCTCGGGTTCCCTCCCCTGAAAAATTTGGTAAGATGAAAAACTGAGCTATTCGAGACGTTTTCTAACAAAAACTTACATGTACAACTTTAAAATTTCGTAAAATTTTAAGCACGAACTGTGCTTTAAAAGGTTAAATGGTCCCGGGCCCCTGGCATCCTTTCCCGGATCCGATGATGGGCACATGGGACAAACAGCAATCAGTTGGCCAGCCAGCAAGCTCTCAGCAACCAACCAGGGAAGAGTTGCCTGTACAGGAAATACATTACGATTTCTCTATAAATAATGCAATGACTACAAACTACCTTTTCGAAACGTGACGTATATGAACAACAGTATGTGGGAAGGAGGGGGGAAAGGATATGTAATAAATTCATATGGGGTGGATTTTTAAATATTTCTTAACCGTTTGCAACATTATAACTACGAATTCGAATGTAGGTATCCAATTCCTGTCACCTTAAGAGGGATGTGTACTTAGCCGTTGGAAAGTGTTGTGGCGTGTCACGCGAATACTTTTTTACGCGAAACCGCTGAACTTATTCTTATTGTTGTTATCTATGAAAAGAATACACACTTGAAACTACGTATGCCACTTTTTGAAAATTCAGTATGCTTGTTAGCAACATGATTTTGGGGCCTCTGGAAATGGCTAAAAACGGCTTTTTTTTAGACTGCCGTAACTATGAAAATACGACCTGAATCCATAAATTGCAAATAAGGTGCGTGCATTGGTCTTTATCTCATAATATGCAAAAATAAAATGTTTTGGTCACTGCTTGAAGTCCCACAGGAAAAATAGTTCTACGAAAACACTGCTCGCCAGTTTAGCGCTGCGAATAGAGACCATGTGCCTATCGTCGAGAGTGGTACTCTGGCTCTTATCGCTCCGCTGCTCTAACGCGTCAAACGTGGAAATCTGAAACTGGTACACAGTTGTACTCTTAACTCCGTTGCTATGCTGGCACGTTCTATGTCCGAGATGAGTCATTTTTTAAAGCTGGAAATTATTGATAAAAATGCTGATTGTGTTTGGTACAGTACAAGGGCGTAACTGATGAATCTGCCAGAGAAAATTCCTCTTGACCCGAATAAGATACACATTAAAATATTGTGTTGTATAAATAATTACAACAAATTTACGCCCTCTTCAAATTAAGTTACTACATGTACACACATATGGAAAATAACGTAAACTGTAAGTGAAAACAGTAGGCAAAATGTCCGAGTGCTAAATTAAATCTCTAGGCAATGTTAAAAACGTATCTGGAGCTGCATAATAAATGTGACTAATATTACATCACTTTTACACATCGCACCACATGGACGTACGATAGTGAACCAACTACAGAATTAACTTCAGAATAGTAGCCTTATTTTCAGACATACATGCTGATATACATTTATTTATTTCTGAACAATGTGTGTCATGCATGTGGCTAATATCGGCTGTAAGAAAACAATTTCCACATTTCTGGAATAAAAATGCGACTTGTCTCACCGTAGCATCAGACCAAATAAACTGTTCCAAGCATAAGAGAACTGGTGCGGTAGCCAGTGGCCCTTCCCACTCTGCCATGTGCGATGAAGAATTATCCGTTTACTCGCCTTTCAGTTTTTATTCCAATGTAAAAACGTTCGCTCATTTAACATTATATATGCATGTGATGATCGATGAATCAACTGGCCCAAAGCAGACCTTACAGAGAAAAAAAAATACATTTATTGCACAAATAGTATATAGCAGGTTCCTGAAATACCACTAAAATATTCGGTCAGTAATGTGTGAATAACACAGCTGAGAGAGGTTGTTGCAAACCTCGCGAATAAAAATATCCCACTTGAGCAGGATTATACTACATCATTTTTGCTGTATGTTATGCTACATATCTTAGACCAACTTAGATTTAACTATTTCTATGCGCCGATTATTTTTTGTCTGACACAAACGGTATACAATCTTTACAAATAAAATTAAGTTAAACAGTTGCTGAGTGTTTTATGCAGAATGGTTCTGAAACTGTAAAAATAATTATCACAGAACGTTCCCAAATAAATAAATGCCTTGTTAGACTAACTATACAGGGTGTATATTAATTCATGATACAACGCTTGAGGGCAGGTAGTACGAGCCAAAACAAGCACTTTTTAACTATAAACCCGTAGGCGGAAATGTACCGTCTTCGTAGGGGAGCGCAATGAAAACTCAGCGTAGGCAACCCCGCTGTGCATTACACTGATCTGTCGAAGGTATTTGAAGCCCCCATCCTCT
>PNEQ01004498.1:4729-32367 GCA_003012365.1 Medauroidea extradentata | reverse complement strand
AATACAATGAAACACAAGCAACGAGAACCACACGGATGTAAGACTGGACGAAACAATGAAGAATACAATGAAACACAAGCAACGAGAACCACACGGATGTAAGACTGGACGAAACAATGAAGAATACAATGAAACACAAGCAACGAGAACCACACGGATGTAAGACTGGACGAAACAATGAAGAATACAATGAAACACACAGAACGTTTCCGTATCAGAGCTTGTGGCGTGCTACCGGAAGATGACGTCGGCTCTCGTCTTCAGGAGATAATTCATTTTCATCCAGTCTTGCCTCTGTTTAGTCCTCGCTGCTACCAGACAGTCATGTATGCAGGGTTGGCATGTTTAAAACAAAATGTTTTACACAATGTGTTTAAAACAACACGCTTTGAAGAGTAAAATGTTTTAAACAACGTCTTTAAAACAACACACTTTGAATAAAACAATATATTTTTAATTTTCCATTTTCTTTCAAATTTCCAGTTTCTTCAATAGAAATAAATATATTTGGTATATATGCACGGATATTCACTAAACTGTCTGAGGAAGTGAAAAACTGGAGAAAATAGTAGGCCTGAAGGATGGCTGCAATGACCGTTGGTGTGAGAAAGTAACTTCAATAAATATGCCGGGTGTTAGAATTTAAAATAAAATACATCAACTAAAATAATGTTTATAAGCTATTTGTAAAACATTATTAGTTTGTGTAAAATATGGTTTATTTAACACAAATACCCCGTGGTATTGTTTAAAATGTACGTTAAAAAACTATATAAAACAACAACATATTTTTTTAAAAGAAAAAACTGTTATGTTGCCAACCCTGTATGTGCGTAGTTTGGTCATCGACACAGTACTTACTGTCTGTGTGTTTTTTCAGTTGTCCAGGTTATTAGTTTGGTTTTCCATTTCTGTTTTGTTTGTACTTTCTTTTTATTTTCTTTGTTTCATCTGGCACAATCCTGTATTTTATATGTTTGTTCTGATTACACTTTGCTTGTTTTTACCACGTTTTTATTTACTTGCTTTCTTGTATGTCCGTCTATTCGTCTGTTCAGTACAAATATTGCAATTGAATTTAAACTAAATTGCCGATGAACTAGAGGCTGTAAACTTTAAACATAGCTCAGAACTTGATGGAAATGCATTATTAACTCGCTGTTCGGCACGAATTTTGCAATCGATTTTAACCTAATTTTTTATTAAATTTGTCCGTAAGTTGAATTGTATGTGCGGGAATATTACTTCCTTAAAAATAGAACGTGAAATTTAATTTCTTTAAATATATCTATAGTAAAATACCGCTTGGTATTAAGTAGCGACACTTACAATAGTGTCAGATCAATTGAAAACCACAAATAGTTTTTAGATTATTTAAAGGAATGGAATTTTCAATTCTTTTTTATTGAGGCATTCTCCAACATTACGGACAAACTGAAACACATTGTCAACTTACTTTTTAATAAACTATTACCACGCATAACTGCACACTTAATCTTGATTTATATTTTGTAAGACTGGCATATTCCAGTTTTTTCGCATTTACTTCTGAAAATTTTTGTTTTATTTTAAGTATTTCGTCGTTTGTTCATCCCCCTATCACGCGCTTCAAAAAGGGAAATGCGTTTTCAGGGTGGCCACCCACCTGTAAAACCTGGAAAACCTGGAATTATCAGGGAAATTGTGGTCACCTGGAAATATCAGGGAAATGTCAGGGAATGTTCTTGTCTCGTTCATTTTGAGCTTCCGCAAAAGTCATAGGAAGGAATATAATGGAGTTTTGAAAGCATTATAACATTTTTATTGAAAAAATTACTATTATGTAGGTATGATTATACTCCATTGTCAAGTTCGTAGTTATTTCTGCTGATTGTTTAGTCAAGTTCACTGATAGTAGTGTCAAGAAGGACTAAAATATTTACATTTATTGGAAAATATGTTGAATAATATACCAAAATGTTGTTTTCATACTTGCAAAAATCAGGGAAATTTTTGGTTTTCTGTCAGGGAAATCAGGAAAAAATCAGGGAATTTTCTTTGTTGCAATGAGTGGCCACCCTGGTTTTTTACGGAACTATTATATACGCACCCATTATGCCAATATACGAAAAATAAAAACTTCCGCGGAGTGTCAGTGTTAAGACACCTTCCTCACAGGCCCGTCAAGAGGGGGGGGGGGGGTGGCAAGGGGGTGCAATGCTCAGGGGCCCGGGGTCTCAAGGGGCCCGGGGCGGACCATACACTCGTACCATGGACAGGTGCACCAAATGGTTTCGGAGGTGGACATGACCAATCGGCTGGCATTATGCGAGCGGGGATTGTACCAGCTAGTAAATAAACATATTGTTTGCAGATGAGTCAATTTTTCAAACCACGGGTGTTTCAAACTGTAAAAAAAATTGGGGGTGTGGGGGGCCGAAACTCACATTTTCCCAGGGGCCCGAAATTTCTCTGGGTGGGCCTGCTTCCTCATCAAAAACACAGTTTCCAACCCCTTCAACATAGCTAAAAATGACATTTTCAGATTGCCGTACTTCAAAGTGTATTAACCTGATTTGTATGAAACTCGGTCGGATAGAAACGTGCAACGAACTTGACTGCAGTCTTTCCGCCCATAAAATCATACAGTCAGGGACGGATCCAGCTCTGTGATTGGAGGATGGGCGGAGGGGAGGAGGTTTCATTCCTAAAAAGTAGCTATGCCCGCATCCTGAGTCGACGAAAGGTTGGAGGTCCGGGGTACCTCCCCTGAAATAATTAAGTTTTTAAGGTGCAAAATTATGCTATTTAAGGCATTTTGTAACAAAAAAATGTAATATAGCACTTTAAAATCTTCAATATTTTACAGATAAACTGTACGTAAAAAGTAAAATGGGGGGGGGGGGGGCTCCTACCTACCACCCCTCCTGGATCCGCGCATACATACAGCCACCGCATAGAGTCCCATAGTAAAATGGATCGGCGGAATATTATACGTTAGATTCAGCTATTGGCTCGTTGTGGCGGCGTGGCATGTGATGCGCGCTGCAATGTTGCCCTTATAGCTCCAGTCACTTGTGAGCCTCTTACGCGCAGGTAGACACTGAGGGGACGTGCTGGGCGGGTTCCCACGCGGCCTAGGTGTCTCGACGTAACACCGGTAGTCGCTAATACCTGTTGCCGAGCAACTAGAGATACCGGCGCGGTGGCGATGACTTTCTAGCCGCACGTCTCGTGTGATTGATTACTGTCATTGCCCGCTGTATGTATGGTGCGGCTGAATTATACCAACAAAATGTGATTCACGAGTAAATAATAAGCACAAAATACAGACCACTTTTTGTCTAAACTGAATATTAAGAGTGTGTGGTATATAATTCAGTGATAAAAGCATCAGTTCAGAATTGTAGGTGTCTCGAAGCCAATTTGCAAAAATCCTGAAACAGCAATCCTAGACAATAGTTTTTTGCCAACTTTCGGAGCAAAAGTCTTTCGCGAGTAACGTATTTGTGAAGAACAATCTCTAACGTCGAAATCTCGTACATTTAATTTCGGCGCAAAATATTACGCTTAACAAATACATCGTTCTGGGTAAATGTTTGCTAATCGAGTTGGCTAATATAATTATCAAGGATTGCGGCTTTGCAGTTTTTCTATATTGGCTTTCAAAAAGTGTTGATCTCAATTGTAGAATTCAGCGCTTATTTATCTACCACGCCCTCCTAAAAAAGAACTATCCATTTGAATTTTGAATTTTGAAACGGGGTTTTCCCAAAATGTGGGAAAATAAATAACTTGGAAGGACAATTGTCTGAACATAGATTTATGTTGTTAGGTTCTTCTAATCCACAGCAAATTTGGGAAAATTCCTACCGGCCTTATGTAAATAACAGGGGTGGTCACGCTCTGCTTGCATACAACTCTTGCAGTGTCAGAAAATTCGAAAAATTTACAATGGTTAATTGAGCTATGTGACTTTGTAGTGTAATATCAGGTAGAGTAGAGAATAGTGTATGCTATTAGCGTCAGCTGAGGTGTGTAGCTAAAAGTGAGTTGCAGATGACGTAACTTACAGGCACTTACCATTGGAGCTTACTCAGCTGGCCCTCAGAAACCAAAACACTATATCTATTCTACACCACTACATAAACCTTTGTTTAGAGACCATAAATAATAGCATAACAGTATGGAGGTACTAAAAGACATTTTAATAGACCTGAAAAAAAAAATGTACTTACTAGAATAAAAAATAATAATATGCCACTAGAAACATTACTTTGTTGAAATAAATACTCTTTGGATTGCCAGAGGTGTTCAGATTAAAATACTACTAAATTTTACTATTCTTGATAGCCAGCCTTAAAAAAACATAATGTCTTCAAATTTGAAATAAATGTTTTTGCAGCCTTTGGAGAGATGAGTTCTTTAAAATACAGGTTCGCCGTGGGTGTAGTATGATGTAGTCCTTTGTTTTATTTTATTTGAACTATTATGTTTTGGTCTCTAGAAAAATTACTAAAATGTTCAGTATTAATACTAAAAATGCAGACTTAGCTGAGATATAAATTTAAGTAGCCTTCTGATGTCTCAGTGTCCTCGAAGTTCCCGACGTATTTATGTACTCTAGTACACATGACTTCAACTTCACTGTAGCCGAAGCAATCTTCCCTTATGACCATCGGGTCGGTGCGAACTCAAGTCCATTGGCACCATTCTTATCGGTTCGCGGGCGTCTAAAATATTACATATTTCCGCGTATACCGCGTCCAGACCCTCCTCTTTTCAAGAGCTTCGCCCATAGGCCCGTCTTCACCCTAAAGGCGATCTGGACGATAAAACGTACTCGGCAATTATAATATTTAAAATTCCTTAGGCGTGCGTGGACTCCCCACGTACGCTTACCTACGCCGAAAAAGCAAAAGTCCTAGCACCCATGCTACACGTATTCTCATTGCTTGTAAAAAAATCTCTAAATTAAAATTAACGAATCAGAAAATTAGTTTTCAATAAATAATGCTGCTTGCGTCGCTGCAACCATGGCAACCTGAGAGATGCCATAGAGTACACCGTAATAAGGTCTGGCTTGAAAAATGTCAACAGATGTTTGTAAAAATTATTAACATAGAAGTATTCACAATTTTAAAAAAATAACTTATTAAATAGTTGTTAACCTTAAATCATGGCTCCAAAATAATGAACCTATTAACAATAACAATTAGTGGCAAAAATTACTTTGACAAAATAAGAAAATACATTAAAATAAATATTACAGTAATATCAGGCATTAGCACACGTTACAACTTGTGTAACAAAAATGGTCCTCTGTTGCAACTGTCTTGGATCTTTCGTTGCATTATAGAGCCTAGAATATAGGCAATACTGCGTACATGTTTGCTTTGTTGTTGTCAACGCACATGCGACGGTGGACATTCACTGTAAACAACGTGTGGGGAAATATCGTTTCAAAATTCAAACTTTAAAAGGCTCATTTCTTCGTTAATATTTAGGACACAAAGTTTTCTCTATTTTTCTGCTTACTGTCATATTTCTGTACAATTTTTTGCCATAATTAGATTTAGTTCAAAAATTAAACTAAAGAAAACATTCTTTGTAATTGTTAATTTTTTTATATTAAATAACCGAGATAACTGCGGCGAAAAAAGGAAGAGGTTAAATTACTTTCAAGTTATATACAGTAAAAATGATATCTTGTACGCTAGCTTAGTTCGTGGCGATGCGACATTTTATACGCGTTTCAAAGTCGCTCTTACATAGCTGCGTCGCTTCTGAGTCTCTTACACGCAGGGACGCGACTTTCTTAAAACCACGTGTCCCTATTTATGTAGTTTTAGTAAGTTTTATTGTGTATTTCGTGAAAGGGAGCAAATATTGCTAAACCGTTACGTAGATGTGTTTTGAATAGTTTGAAATATGTAGCCTATTTTTTTTTTTTTTCAAAACATACTTCTTTTGTTTTTTGTTATTAATGGCTCTAAGAAAATTTAACCAAGTAGATAATTAGCTAAAGTTATATAAACATATGTATAAAAAATGAGGCTACGTAGTACAGAAAATTTCCAGCATTTGTAAGAAACGGTTTTGCGGTAACAGCTCCCTTTCAGAATTTAAATAATAAACTTACAAAAACAGCATAAATAGGAACGCGTGGCCGTAAGCCATTTGCTTTTTATTTTATTATAGATTTACATATTTAAATTGTCTACGTTTGAGGCCAGCTATCACCCGCATATATTATATTATGCCAAGTGCAATCCCGCCGGGTTCACTTTTGAATACTATACAATCTATGCTTTTGAATTTTGTTTTATTTATTTATTTATTTTAGTAGCAGGAAACCATATGTTATCTGAAAGGAAAATCAAGTAACTAGAATTTCAAAAGCGCTCACGTTATCTGGAAACACGTATAGCAGGAAGCTGTTTGTTGTAATATTACTGTTGCACACGTATTGACAGGCGCCCACCGTTGCGTTCGTAAACATGGTGATGGCTGATAGGAATTGCGAGTCGATGGAATCGCCAAGGCGATGTTCCAATTGGCGCTTTTGATTTATGAAGTGATCAGGTGAAACGAGCGTAAATTACGAAGCATTTGGTGATTCGGTTTTTGTATTTTAGCATATAACGAATCGTTCTCTGAACTAAATACTTCACTGCTGTCCACTCGAAACATACTAAAGTTCTAGTAATTTGATTACTTGATCACTTCCAGGAGACATGACCTATGAGAGGGACTGTAGAATCATTCGCTTTGGAGACGCGTTAGTTTCTGAGCAGGGGTTAGCGGGAGGGCAGGCACATTTCTGCATTATATAGTGAAACAACCTTCCGAATCGCACGTATTTGCTGCGTGACCAGCTACGTTTTCAAATGGACATGTTCGTGTTGTGATAAAGAATTACTGCTGTCTATTCTTGCGTATTTATTTTGAATTGCTGCCGCCTCGAGACTCGAGATGGAGTCAGTGTTCTTGTTATCTGTAAACGATTCTTGCAGTGGTGACAAGTTACCAATCGAATTATTCTGCACATAGGCCATTGCAGCAAATAGTGTGCCACAGAAAACCATTAAATACACACAAGCAGACAAGTAAATAGCCAGAAAGATTTTGTTGTCAATTGGGATTGCTGTCCAGTTGACAATAAAATAATTTTGGCTTTTTGCTTGTCTGTTTGCATGTATTCTCTAGTTTTCTGTGAGACACCATTTTCTGCAGTAGCTTGGGTCCATAATACTTCTTTTATTAGGAAGTTGTGGCATCCTATAGGCAATTGCTTTGAAGAAAATATACAAAATCTTAAAAGTAATGTTCGTCCAATCTCGGAAACCATTAATGACGTTTATGTGAAATAAATGATCTTAATTTCCCTCGCCCCGTAATGTTTTAGTTTGCGCTGAAATTTCAAATGAGTCAAATGTAGCCTGTTTTATGTCGGATAATTTTCATAGAAACAAAATTGCAATTTTCGTTGTATTGAACGAGGTTTCTGAAATTTATTTTTTTCGGTTATGAATTACAGTTCATAATCAGCAGAACACGGCATTTCTGTAGTGATCGGTTGTAACTAACGCCTTGTACACTATATTTTGCGTGCTTACCTCAGTCTAGGTGCAGTATTGGAAAACTTAAATTCACGCTGAGACTCACACATTCCTAACACCGCCCAGCTCTAATAAAATTCCATCAGAACTGCTTTTATATAAGTTATAAATACAAACAAAATTACATTTTAAAAAGTCTATGTAAATTTTTAAGTAAAATGGCCTGGCAAATTTGTAATGACCAAAGTTACGGATAGCTGTTTGGTAGGAATTCTGCAAACTTTTGTCAGAAGTACTAGTGACGTTAATAAACTGGAAGAATTTATTAGTGGAGGCGATATCACCGCACACAATCACTGACGCACAGTAGCAGCGAATTGGCCTTGTCGTGTTTGATAAGATTTTATTTAGGATGGTTTCGTTGTTTTTGTGTATCCGTTTTTTACAAGTACGTCTATCCTTTGAAGCCACTATAAAGGAATAGTGCTTAGTTCTTAGTTTCTAGTAAACCATTGCTATTTCTAAGACGTTAAGCCAAACAAAACTACCCGGAAATTAATTTCTTTAGTTCGAGAGGAATTAGAATTCGCAATGTTACTGTCCGTTCGTACAATTGAGCCTTATCACAGAAATGAAATAACTTCAAGTGAACGTAAATGTATTGTGTTACTTCAGAATAGTGTTGAACTTGCTCTTACACGTAAACTATGAAATTAAATTTTGTTTTTATTTTCTAGGAACGAAAATGTTTTGTGTGTACAAAAGTTGAGCAGTACAAATACAGTGTTACACGTGTTTTCTTCCCATCATTGTTAAGAAGGAAGCTAGTTACTTGTGTCTTTAAAATGTTATTTTAGGTGGCAATTCCAACATTATTTACCGCTGTTAATTTAGTTGACAGTGGGGAACTATGTTCTGAGTTTGGATTTAAAAATACTGTCCCTTATGTGTAAACACCAATGCCCTTTAAGATTTTATAGTTAATTTAATGGAACATCTTGGGTATCTTTGTTATGAATTTCCAGTGTGTCCTTCACTTTGGAATATAAATCCGCAAATTCAGGACCGCCGCCACGTTCGTTCTGACGGCATAAAAATATAGCACATATAGACCCTAATATTCATGTCAAGTGATTTTAGCTCACATTAGAAGAATATAATTAGCTCTCATCAAACTACTCGGCCCAAAATATCTGGCCGCGAAGCGTCACTCAGTTTTAGATGTCCAGTTTTTGTGTTATACAGTTTCAAGAAAAGGTATTTTTTTCTTTACCAATTTATTGTACGTACGGCATTAGTAGCTTATTTTCATTCGTAACTTAATACGAGAATAATTTCTCGGTATTACCCTACTTTATCACAGATACTTCATGCTTAGAGAGTTACTTGTTGATCATAAGTAAATTTATGTGCAAAGACCCTTTTGCAGAATGTACTCTCTCTCTATCCTCTCTCTCTCTCTATCCTCTCTCTCTATCCTCTCTCTCTATCCTCTCTCTCTCTCTTTATCCTCTCTCTCTCTATCCTCTCTCTCTCTATCCTCTCTCTCTCTATCCTCTCTCTCTCTTTATCCTCTCTCTCTTTATCCTCTCTCTCTTTATCCTCTCTCTCTCATACACACCCTTATATGTATTTACATAACACGCATACACGTACGCATATAGGTACAATAGATACATGCATACGATCATTGTACTTATAATGGGACTCACCCTACTTACCAAGATCGCAGCAGTGGATATAAGTGGCGAAACAATAATAAATTTAATTAATTTTCAGTAAATAACTTTTCAGGAAACGGTTTTAACAAAACTCCCTTGCGCCGCAAGTTAAAAATAAATTATGTTCAACTTTGTTTTTTTTTTTATGTTGACTTTAAAATTGGTCTGTAGAGAAATAATTTATTTAACATTGATTCTTCATTTGAACTCCAATTTGCAAGCTGGGAAAATTCTGGCTGGTTTTAATTAATTTTACTTACTTTTAATTTATTTAACTTTGGATTTATGTTTCATTTTATTTCAGTTATATGTATTTATTTAACAACTTAAATAAATCACTTTTGAATGTCACGACTGCCGACTCACACAGCAATATGACTTTTTCCGTGTTAACATAAATGTATACCTGAAGCACTAGAAAATAAGTAAGCCAGTATAATTGCTGCTGTCAATCCTCCTGTTTACGGATTAACGTAAGTAAATACCGAAAATTTTGCTATTCGGCTGGAATTTTTATTGTTTTATACCGTTTGTGAACCACTTGAGAATAGTGGCCGGTAATTTGAATTTTCGTTGACATCTGTGTGCTAGTCTCTGTAGCAAACATTTGCTACGGGTTATCTTGTTCTTTTACTTTCTTAGGCGGTACAATATTTTTACAATGATTCCCTCAAATAGGTATATTTAAAGTACAATTTCAAAACAGCTTTGAGATCTGTTGTCTGAGTTTCAGCGCTAACGATTATCTTTGTTAACATGTGTTTCAAATTCAGTAAAAAATATAGGTTGAAAAACTGTCGTAGGCCTACTTGAATTTTTTAAATGCATCCTTATTAAGTGTAACGGCCTTAAACAAGTCGGGCGAAAATAGCAAAAAAACATAACTACACGATTGCTCTAACAATCTGAAACAAGGCATGCGGTGCTTGTTTGTATAGTAAATTAATCCTTGGTAAGCATTTGGGGGGTTTATTGGCCGAATGATAATTGTTTGGGTTTTACTGAACAGATTTGACTGAAACCGTTGTGGAAAAAAAATTGCGTTTTTGAAATGTTTTCAGTAATACTAGTTACAGTTCAGACATGTTTTAAATTTTGTTTAATGTTGGCAGTGTTTATGCATGTGTTTACAAGAGTTGAAATTGTAAGACAGTTGTCATACTATTACCAATTTCTGTTTAGTTACTGCTTCTGTGTAATAAACTCCTAGTTAATTGAAACATTAAAATTTTTGTGAGTTATTAACATTAGTGTCACGTTCATTAATAAAGAAGCTGATAATGTGCATATAGATGTAACTAAATATCTGACATTCATCGTTGCCCCTCAGAGAAATCGCGTTGGTTTTTTTTTTTCTTTAGCAGTGCCTTATAAAAGTTCTCATACTATTAAAAAACAATTTAATACAGCTTGACTAAAATTAGTATATAATTCGACAGGCCTACACTATACCAGCAGGTCGTGCATTCGGATTTCATTGTTCTGGGTTTAGTTATTTGTTAGGTCGTTGTAAATCAGTCATGTTGGCTTTTAAAATCTAATTTTGTGATATGCAGGATAAGTCAAGACGGAGAGCGCTTATTTATGGAAAAGTAAGTTTAAAATGTATTTTCAGTGTATCCGTAAAGTGAATATGGTAGGAGCAGAGCTAGACGCTGAAAATCGACTTAAAATATCATGTCTTTAAATGAAATAAAACAATACTTGATCTTTCATTCTTCTCACATGATTCAAACGGTCGTTGATTAATACCAAGTGTAATTTCATTTTACAATAAATATAACTTAAATGTTGTACTATAATTTCAGGAAAGCATTACTCCCACTTTGTTACTTTCCGGACAAATTTACAGCACATCTTCGGCTTACTTTTTCATAAGATATAAACAGCGGAATATTATTACTATCACATTCTGCTGTGACTCATCCTGCAATGCAACTTATTGGTTTCTTACCCGACCCAGGCTGTTTATCATACTTTGGCGAAATTTTTCATAAGGCTGTACGTGAGCCGTCACCATTTATCAACACCTGAAAAGACTTATGAGAAGGTGGGGAAGGGGGATTTAGAACAATATCGACGGTGTCTCGCTGTAGGTCCCTAAGACAGTATATGTGTTTATCTTTGTCGAGTTATTAATAGTAAATTCTGAATTTTTCCAAGACACGTTGGGGGTTTATATTGATTACTCTTTTTTGTGAAATTTGCGTAGATTGTTCACGCGAAATATGTTTTAAGACAAGATCTTAGTAATGTGCTGTAAGCTTTATAAGGACTAAACTTTACTTTATTCTGAGGAATCTGTTTCATCTTTACTTCCATTTAAAAAAACTGGTTAAGTTTACTTCCGTCTTCCAGTTTCTGCCAGTCCCTCTTGGGTCTGTGATTATATACAAGCTGTTGCAATAGTTGGAGGGTAATATGAGCCAGGCAGTGTAATTGCTATAGACTATTCATTGTAACGTGAGCATTTTGAAGAGTCAGTATGTACCTTTCTATTATTTGCTAATATAAACATATCAGTGTAAGAATGCAACACTCAGTAATGCATCGCAATAAGTTGACGTTCGAAGCTACATTAAACTAGAATATTTTTGTTTGTTCAAAGCTGTGTTCAAAAAACGCTCAACGTCAACAACCTCACGGGACATTGTGCTGCGATCATGTAAACAAATGCACATCTATTTCTCAGACGGAAAACAAGCGTGTTGCATGTAACATCTTATGAAGTATATTGTTTTGAATGCAATATTAGTCTAAGTTGCCAATACACGCTCCTGCGCGTAGAAAGAATAAAATGGTTGGTATATTTGTTGTAATTGCGTAATTATGTATTTTAAAAATTGAAGAAAAATGCTTCTTCATGCAGTGAACTAAACTAAGTTTAAGTTCGCATTAAGAAACAATAGGTAGGTTTTGTTAACAACATATACTTGCGTTTATTAAATAAATGTCACTAATACGCACGTACAAACTGTCAATATTATTCCCTTGTCATAAACTTATGCTTGTAGCTACAGTATGCTCTTGGCACGTGGTCAGTGTCGACTTTATCATAACTTTGCTCCTGGCCTTCTGACGCGCGTGAAATATCCAGGTAGATAATCTCCTAAGAAAGTTAATGGCCTTGGCCACGTCGGAGCAATGGCGGCAGCAAGGATAGGGTTTTACGTGTTAAATTAGATTATGACTGTGGAGCTGTTACCTTTTATGATATCGCTTCCCGACAAGAACCATTTTCTGACTGGGGAAAAGGAAATACTACTAAACGAACAAAGTTACACGAAAAAAATGTTCAATAGCTGTTTTCCAGTGTTTTTAGTGCGTAGAAATGTTTTTTTTAATGGCAATTTTCATGGTATTGAAAAAAACTGCCTTGAGAGATCCTTTAGAAATGTGCGCGACACCGAGACGAATAAATAAGTTAGTGATGGCGTATATGTAGCTTCAACATGTACTGTAAAACCCTATGCTTGCTCCTGCCGTGGCTTTGAGGTAGGTAGCGTTCTTAATGTGAGCGAATAAATCAGCAATAAAAAAAACGCTGTGATGGCATGGTATTGTGGATGTTGAGACACGTTTACAGAGGGTAGAAAATAATCGTAAACTTTTCGTTCTTTCCCAGTCAACGTGACTTAAAATTAGCTGACAATAATTGTACCTTGAAGAGAAGTTCTCAAGGGAAAGACAGACGACTGCTGAGCGACTTGCCGATAGAGGCGATGAGGCAAGTTGTGAACGAGTAAAAGTTGTCCTTAGGGCCTGCGGCCAATCGCTGTTGTTGTATACCAATATCATGCAAATTATCAAAAGCCAGACGATTTAAGTACAGACTAATAGTGTATGTTTTGCCAAATATGCAGTGTACAATTTGTACTGCTCCATCTTAGGGTTTATATTTAAAAATTATGCATGGTCACAGTTACGTAAACATATATTTACACATTTCAATGTACGTTAGTAATTTAGTTTTACTGGTATGTAAACGCTGACTAAAATAAACGCATATCATAACAATCATTAGTTTTTAAATTAACTTTCAGCGCGATGAAAAATGGAACCTAGTGATTTTGTTCTAGTTTGGCTCAATGACTGAATATTATCTTATAAGCCGCGTGCTCTGGAGAAATGGAGTTGAGCGAATTGTAATTAAAGATACATTTTTTATGGACTGTGATCAACGGCATGTTTATATACAAACGTTTTGAGAATAAGGCTGGACCACTGTGTGTCCGAAGCCCAAGGTAAAACATGCCTATGATCTTTGAAAGAACTGTGCAATGGGAGTGCATGACTGGATTTGTTTGTATGGACATACTCCATTCGCAATGGAGTATGTCCATACAAACAAATCCAGTCAAAACATGCCTAATTAGCCTATATTCAAACTAGGACGAGACCGTTTTTAATTCAGGTTCCACGGAGTAGTAACAGTGAGTGGACTTGTATTGAGCATATAATTCAGGCAGTGTTATTTTGTTTAAGTTTAATAACATTTGTTTACGTTTACAAATGTTGATTCGTATTAATGATAGTAATCTTGATCCATACGAATTTTTTTAAGTGACGTTAAAAAAACTAGTACTTCATGTATGTGATCTTATAAACCTATTGTTTGTACTTAATTTACTACCACTTCTTAAAAAAAGAACACTTAAAATACACACTCGTTATTAGCAAGGAATTGGTAACTAAGTATACAGAAAATATTATGGACTAAATTTTATATTGATCAACTGGGCTATTATAATTTGAGTTTTTTTATCCTCGCAGAATAAATAACTATGGAACATACATGAGGGGCTTAGTTTTATAGTGGTTGAGTAAATTCAAACAGTTTCGTCTTAAAAGTTATTTGTAATCATATGCAAAATGCTGCACATTCTTGCAATGCTCATGTAGTATTCAGAAATTCAGTTGAGATTGAAATATTGTGTTCTATTTTTTTTTTTGAAAAAAATTGCTAAAATATAAATTACAACGACACTACTAAATCTCAGCCCCTGATAAACGCAATAGTTTTTGTATTAAGGACTCTGCCTACCTCAGAGCTCCGGCGGCAGCAAGGATAGGGCGTTACAGGTTAAATTATATTCCTAAATATCTCAGTCACTTTCAAACCTACGTATATGCCACCACTGACTTTTTTGTTCAGTACAATACTGCCCACACTGCTACGGAATCTTTTAGCAAGTTATATCAATACCCGGAAAACTGTGAGCAAATAAGTGTTCTCATGCCGATTAAACATTCGAAACCCTGTATTCATAAAATTATTTTCACATTTTCGTTTACGTAGCAGTATTCTCATTTTATCAATGCAGAAAATGGTTTCCATCCGAAAGCGATATCTCAAAGGGTGACAGAGCTACACGGAATTTAGTTTAACATGTAAAACCCTATCCTTGCTCCCGCCGCGCTCCGAGGTAGGCAGAAGCCTTAATATATGTTGCTTGCATCATTATAATGGCAAATTAAAATAAGTGACGTTTGTAGTAAAAAGTGCAAGCGTTTATGTAGGTTTTCAGTAGGAAAACGTCAGGCCGTATGGTCACGATGTACTTGCAACTGACGGCACTAACCTGTAAAGGACGTTGTTGCTGTCTCTTGCGCCTGTTGGGTGCGGGTGGCGAGCGTCTTCGTGGACTGCTAACAAGATATTAACCACGGAGGAACCCTACATGTGACGCCTCATATTTATACGCGCGGAGGGAAACCTTGTGAGGTGGAGGGGTAGGGTGCTACGCATAGACGGGTAGGTGTGCTGCGATGCGCCTGTTGCTTCCCTACCCCTACTTTCGTGCTTCCCCTACTACACCCCTCGGCCGGGGTTTGTAAAATCAACCCTTCTCCCCTCCTTTTTTAGGAACTTCCGTAGCCCGTTGCTACCTTCAACTCCCCCTCCTCGTTTGCTTCCTCTCAATATTCGCTACTGTTGGCGCAAACGTCCTGCCTCCCCTCCCCTATGTTTCACCCCCACCCCTTTCATCCTCCGGACCTCCTGGAACTTCCCCTTCCTTCCCTCTGGCGACCCGGTGATCTCGACACCTGTAACCTGTTGCTGAATCAGGCCGCAAGAAGTAATGATTCCCATCTCCTCTGGGTGCCAAGTGGACAACGCGGGGGTCGGCAGTGATTTATAATCGGCCCCTTCTGTCCTCCGGAATCATATTTTAGTCAAGGGGAATATTTTTACCGGTATATCCACTATATAAAAGGTAGTTTTTTTTATTCGGTACTAGGAATGAAGTCTTGCTTCCCTGTCAGCTTCCAGCCCATCGCAGGTTTTTTGATATTTTTTCAACGCGGGTGGCTGGGCGGGCGATATTTTTCTACGACCCGCTTGGCGCCTGCAAGCGAGCTTGACTTCGAAGTGTTTGAATTGAGTCGGCTCGCAGTTTTGTATCACGTGACGCAGGGGTTATTTTTACCTCACAGATGATTTAGAACATACGTGTTTCTAGGTTTTATTTTCACTTACTAAACAAAGCATATGTTTACTCTGGGCCACCTGTTACACGTACGAAGTGAATGTATTATGAAAACCAGAACAAACGTATAAAATTATAATATTTTAAATACTGCAAAATTAAGTAAAATATTTCTATGTAACACTATACGGGTGGTTACAAAACTGCATGTCAATATTTTGGGTGAATAATCCTCATGTCTAGAGTATAGGTCGTTCGGGGTAAATTGAGCACTAAATGTTCAACCGTTGAAAAATATCACTAGCCGTTAAAAATCAGAAGCGCCGGAACTATTTTAATTCAGGGGGGTGCGAACAGGGGTGGATCCCGCATTAATGAAAAAAGGGGGGGGGGAGGGAGCTATGCCTTAAAGTGTGTATGCATACACCCCAAGCCAAAAGCGCGGGGTCCAGGGGTCCTCCCCCGGGAAATTTTATATTATATTTTAGAGATTCAAAATGGTGCAATTTAAGGAGTTTCCAGACAAAAAATTTAATTGCACAAGTGAGAAATTTTTATATTTTTAAAATAAATGATGTCTTAAAAAGTGATTTGTGCTAATAAAAAAAATAAAACTTTTAAGCTTATGGGTCTGCATGCCTTTATATTTACGTTGGCCCTTGAAACTCGTAAGTTGTCCTTTAATTTTACGAGTCACGTGCCATATTTCACAAACATGTTGGAGTCTTGACAATTTTACGTTTATGTACGCACACTACAAAAATCACCAAAGAAAAGCTATTACCACAATAAATCACATAAATCACTTTTAAAGATTTTTTGTTCCTTTTTTTTTTTCTTTTTTTGTATTCAGATGTATTACTGGAGTTTTTCGTTTTTTTTTTCTCACCCCAACGACGCTACTCATATTCATTCGTCTTTACTTAACTTTACAGAACGTATCTAAAACATTTCTAACGTCAAAGATTGTTCTTCAGATATACGTTAATCAAGGAAAATTTTTGCTCAGAATGTTGGCCAAAGCTGTTGCTTAGGATTGCTGTTTTTTTATTTATTTATTATTTTTTTTTTTTGCAAATTGACTTCGAGAAACATGTAATTCTGAACTCAAATGTCGTGCACTTTTAAGTGGATAGTACCAAGCGAATGAGTTCATAGACATTAAAATAATAACCACAAGATTTAATATGCCTGAATGGCTTTGGTGAAATACATAAAAATATCACTGACGCGTTCTGTCATATTTTAGTCTTCGTGTTTGTGATGAACTACGCAAGAAAATATTGAGATTTACTTCTTTCAACAACCAATTATTCTGTTTTATAGTGGATTTTTAGTATGTTTTTAGTGTGGTGAATCGTACGTTATTTAGTGTGGCTATCTTAGTATTCCCTTTTTGCATAGGCCTACAGAATGTATGTAAACGTATGGCACAAACTTTGTTAGGTTATTGTTTTAAAGTCAGGTAGATTTATGCAGCACTACATCTAGCCTGGTGCAGTTGTTAAGGGACAAATTAGCACACAAGAGCACTAAATTTTCTAAATTTTTGGAATTAATTTTTACTCGGGCCTTATCAAAAATCTGGGCATCTTAATAAATTGTAAAGAGTACTTCTTTCGATGTCAGAATTTCGCTGCTTTTATTAAATTGGAGCAATGGCGGACCGCTGGAAATAAATTTTTTTTTTCTGTTGCTTGTCTCAGCTCCGATAGTTCAAAGGAGTGAAAATCTAACAACGTAATAATTTGTATATTCGTGAGCATGCTATACGTCGTAATATGCCCCAATTTTTGGTAACATCTCTCTAAAGACATTATTATTCCCAAATTTTGTAACAAGTAATGATTTCGTACGCCAATGCCCATTAAGGAGCCCACCTATATGCCATAAAATTGCGCTGCATTGTGTTAGAAATCCGGCATTTCGTTCGAAGCTATACTAAATGAGCGCCTAACGTGTTCTTTTACAGATTAAGAAACACTTCAGACGGCTGTTGTATTGTAGTTTTAAGACATGATTTTTTTAAATACAAAAATATGTTAATTTGGTTTTTATGTAGAAGACCTTGTAGCCTAAAATATCATTATTCACTATACGTTTTTTTCAGTTGGTATGTCAGTTGGTTTTAATGGCGTACATAAAACCGTAAAATGCAAAATTTGATGTTTACGAGTCATTACGCAAAAACAATAAAAAAATAAGTCCATAAGAACAAAATTTAGCCTCAATTTATGTCTAAAATAAAAAAAAAATATCTGGTACAAATATAAAAATAAAAATATGGTTTTGAAAATTGCCGTAGACAGTGGTCGTAAGACTAAAATCTCTTCACTTCGCTCATGTAGCATTTTTTTTCCTATTTTAAATGCAGAAAATTATTTCCTTCAGTAAGCGACATTGTGAAAGGTGACCGAGCCTCATCTAATATAATTTACCATGTAAATCTATATATTTGTTCTCGCCAGGGTTCGAGGTATGCAGGATCCTTAACCTGGTGATCAAGAAATCCTGGTCACGTTACTAAAAATAATCTACCTGACACCAGCAGGTGTATTTTTGTAAACTTTTTAAAGTGCATTACTTATCTGTGTCACCACCTCCATTAACTTTGAGTACCTTGAGATGCGTCTTTTTGTGTGCACTGTTCTTGCTATGCAATTAATTTGCTGTCGCGCAGATTTCGCTTTCTGCACCACAGGAACGAAAAGCCAACAACTATTATAATGTCATATGAAAGAAGTAAGTATAGGTCATTCGGAATAAAGTGAGCACTGGAAATTTAACCTTTGAAAAATATCACTAGGGGTTACTGCATGTAATTCAATATTAACTATAGTTGCATTACTGCCTGTATGGTTGGCAGTGAAATTACGCGATATAGTTCCCTGTGTTTTCCTATTTAAATACAACAATACATAAAAAATTCCAACCGAAATCGGCATAAATATATTTCATATAATAAATAAATAATTTATTTTACTAATCTGTATCGATTCATACTGACTTGACAATTTGTCTTACACGCGCAGGCATTAAGGGACGTGTCCAGAGAGGTTAGACACATCCCGTCGTTAGCCGGTACGCGCGGAAAGATACCAATTTGCTGAAAGTAGAACTTTAGCAGGGTTATTTCTAGTGCTCACTTTATCCCGAACCACCTATAGGAAGATTTTCCTATCAATTTTTATTTTGATAACATGTACAAAAAATATCTAAAGCAGAGATTTTGTGTAAGTAATGTTTGAAAACAAGCCATCAAAACTTAATGTCAGTCAGGTATATGTGCGTGCATGCCTGCTATCACATCATATATGCAGGTGCTTTGTCTGTTAAAGCGTACACTATTTGTTTCACAAATTACCTTGTTTGGGTTAAAATAAAAATTAATTTTTTCTTCAAATAATTTTTAGTTAACATTTTAAGTTACTGTTCCTCGTAATTTTAAGTGGTATTAGTACTATAACATTTTCTTGTTAAGTCCCAGTGGATCAGCTGATGTAATGAAAACGTTCGCGTAATGGAATTGTTGGGTTTGCTCAACTGTAAATTTGCAAAGTCAGAGTACTAGAAACAAGTAACTGGTCGAAGAGTGTATGGTGCACGCTTGGGCGTATTTACCAAACTTCGCAAGTTTCCTTCGTTTAACGTAACCCCCCCCCCCCCCACCATGCCGTTCTTGACATTGTTCGCATTGTAAGAATCCATTCTGGCTCTCGCATTGCAGATGCTACAACGATTCGTATTCGTATTGCAGGATAGTTATGGTATTAACTTCGGCTATAGTGTATAAGTTTATAGTTTTTACAGTGAGATGTTTTCAAGGTAAAGGAGTTAGCAAGAAACCTACTAAAATAAAAGGAAAAGTTATATCGATACTTTCGTGAGCTTATTTCAGCCTACGTATAACGTAATAGTTCGTGTTATTACTGTTTGGGTGTTCATTTGTTAAAATTTTTCTTGTGCGTAGTTATTGGAGGATTCTAGTCCAGATTAAAACTTGTGTGATTACTTGACGAGATTTGAGTGGCCTTAGTTTTGGGAATGGTTTCAGTTGGCAGTGGACGTATCCAAAAAAGCGTGTGTTGTAACGTGGGAATGCGTACGTTAGGTAATCGTGTGTGGTTTAAAATTGTTACGTCGTGTCGAATTACCTGCGGTAGTACAACGAAAAAAAAAAAAAAAAAAAACTGCAGCAGGACTTGTTATTTTGTTTCGCTTTTAAAATCCCCGGGGCGTCCTTTGAAGCTTAGTCGGAAATTCATTTGTCGCGCTTATTACATTTTCGGCCGGCAGTTCGCATTCAAGGGTGACGACGACGAGCTGTGTTAGCAACGTTGGCACAGCTGGTTTCAAAGACTCGAGAGATACCAGTATGTGAGAGTATGTAGAGCTGCTTAGGCTCACGTCTCCCTATGTTGAATTTATAAACTGCCGTGTTTTGTGTTGCCCGTCATGTGTGGTACAACAGGCAAGTTATGCAGAAGAGAGCCAACATGCGAAACTTGTGTGTGTTGAGATAACCGTAACAAGTAGAATATGTTATGAATATGTCCTTAAAGTAAATGTAACAACGTGACATGATACTTGAACAGAAATTAAAAAGTCCGGAAGAAGCTGTTTATTCAAGGTTTAGACACACACAGGAAACTTTGATCTCAAATGTTTAGGTTGTAGCGAACTTTGGGTTGGTACCCTTGTACAATCATTGAAATGTTAATCACCGAAGTTCCAGTTATACTGTTTCTGACTGATGATACTGTAGAATTAATTGAAAATCAGCTAACTTGCAAGTGAAATTTACTAAGGACAAGTGGAAATCTTTTTTAAATCAGTAGTATCTAGTCACTGAAACACACTGTAAGAAAACGTTCGAAATTGTATGGGAAGTTTTTCACCCATACACAGTATGGCAACCTTACCATACACAGCTTATAAATGACGCAACTATACTACACTCTGAAAAAATAGTTTGTAAATTTGCCACACGTGCGTACTATAGGAACTCTAAGAAAGTAGGTACGGAAGAATCGTTTCCCAGACGTCCAGGGTAGCACACCTTTTTTTTTTTTTTTTTTTATAAAACGGTCAAATATATACTGAAGCAACCAAACTTGTATTGTAAAAGTTTGCATATTTACAAGGCGGAAGTATAGTAACTGTCCTATACAGTGTTTAGGTTAATTACTTCCTAAACATATTTGGAAGTTTTTTTACAGTGTAGTCTGGTAACATTAGAATATATTTGACTGTTAATTAAAAATGCGTAAAAACGCTGCTATTTATGCACGGAAAATTTATTTCTATACGTACTTTCTTAACACATCTTTATATCGGTGTGGTTAATTTACAAACAATTTTTTTACAGTAATGGTTTCAGAAACTTCATTTGCTCATTTTTCGAACCTTCGTCATGTAAAAAGGGCTCATAGCACAGAAACAGGGAGGCATTGCACTCTATAAGTGAAGCTGTCACGTGTACACTCGGTGTAACATTAAAATTGAAATCTAGACTTAACAAACTAGAATTTAAATTACTATGGGACGTAGCGCTGCCTATTTTATTAACGCTCGTATATATATCGGCGTGCTAAATTAGCAGATAATTTGTTGACAGTGTATGATACACTGCTGTGCACTTACCAATAGTCTTTGTCTCTGCACCTGCAGCTCTGGAGCGGTGCGGCATCTTCGACAGCCGCCTGCGTCGACAATGCACGGAGTGGCACTCGCAAATAATCATCTCGTAGACGGCGAGCGGTACAAACGTCTGCAACAACAGAGACAGAAAACCCGGGTTATAGCGAAATCATTTGAGAAGAGGATAGATAATATGTTTTCGAATTCCTGTGCGTGGTTTTTTTTTTTTTTAATTATTATTCTAGGCAAGCCAGTTTTTACTGTTTATTTTTTAAAGTAATATAACATAAAAATTTTATAAACATTATTAAAACTATAAGTTCGATTAAAGATTAAATTTCTTGTAATGGTAGCTGGTTTGAAAATTAATTTATATTTAAATAAATTATTGAAATTAAAACCTTGGATGGCCGTAGGCTAAGTAAGATCCATAAGTTTTAAGTTTTTTTTATACGTGTGAGTAACTTCTGTGGTTAGATCCATGTTTACTGAACTCGTCCTTGAGTACTCTTGAACCAATAAAGGTACCTGCATAAAAAACACACTGACTCCCGCGCTACCTCGTCACATATACGACTGACCACTCACTGGAGCAGCAGCCAATGAAACAAGTAGCAGAGAACTGAGTGTACACAGGACTGTGCAATCTAGCCGGCAGGTCGTTGAATCCACGAAATTCCCGGGCCTCTGGTTACAGCTTTCAATATATACGGTATAAATAGGGACCGGAAAATTTCGCGAACTCAGTGACCCGCATGTACTATGCATTCTCAAGCCCCGTCTATTGGTTCATTGACTGTTGTTCTACTGAGTAGCAGCTAGTGGACAAATGGTCGGGAATTTAGTAGGCTATGCATAGGATATTTGATTCTAACTTGTAGGTTATTGAATTCGCGAAATTTTCCTGTCCCTGAGTATAAGGCGTTTACGGAAACGTAATAGGTATAATCTACTCGGACGTTGGATGTTTAACGGATTTTTTCAGCGCATACTTAAAACCCGGACAAAAGTGTTGGCTACCTGTTTTTAAAACTAGGACTATAAGGCTTGAGTATTCATGCATCTCTTCTCGCAGTAAACATGTTATTTATGAGAGCTGTGGGCGACAGTACTGCGCTCTGACGTGCCAGTTACGAACTAGGACAGCATTATCGTAGCATATTGCAGCGGGGAAGTTCCCAAGTACAAAAAAAAAATATGGGGTACTGTAGCCAGTCGTCAAGACACTAGTGTAAAAAGTAAAAACCTTGTTCTAAATTAAAAATATTTCGCTATCACATTAGGAATGTAGACAAAACATGGCTGCTGTTTAATTTCATCCGTAAAATAATATTTCTGCCTCTTTTCTTACCGCAGTGTTCAAAATTATGACGCTAGATGGCTCTCTGTGTACAATCCTTCCAGCAGATGAAGCGATGCGATTTATAGACGCTGTTTCAGACTTCAGTGCTATTTCGTTATGTTGCTTACAGTGTTGGTTTTTGTTAGCGTGTTAAAGTATGCCATCTCATCATGAAACGAGTGAAGAGTAGTTATAGTTTAGAGCATAGCGTAAAAAAACAGAAGCAACGGTTCAGTAAATTAAAGTACATGTCAAGGAATTTGTTTGTATAATTTAAGTTGTTGGGTTAAACAAAGCACCTAATTAACGAAATTAATCTATAAAAATATTACATTTCCTACCAGTTATATATTTAATAGTTTACATTAAAAACCATTTAAATAGCACTAATGTAGGCTTTTAAATTAAAAATTTTCGGGGGGAGGGTCCCCCGGACCCCCCGCTTTAGTTGGAGGGTTGTAGTGAAAGGTAGTCCCCCCCCTCCCTTAAAAATGCTGCTAATCCGTCTTTGGCCCTGATTCCCCTGGCTGATACGGTATTTGAATTTTTTGGTGCGTGGGATAAACGTAGGCGGATTTGTCTCCCTGCACCAGTACTCGTCTCTTTCCTTTCGTGTCACGCTTTCACGCTTCGGGGATAACTGCAGCACAAGGGCAGAAAACAAAATGTAACTAACTCTATTATTGTGACCCTACCTCTCTATATGTAGGCCCATAGTAATAATTGGGGACCTGAATTCGAAACAATGTTAACTCCAAAATGTATGAAATAGTAATAAAGAAAAATATATTTTTCGTTTGCGTTTATGTCTGTCTTAAATATGTTGTTAATTAAAATACAATATTTTTACTCCGGTTAGTATCATATTTCAGATATAAATAAATGTACACAGTTCAGAAATTATTGTTTTTTTTTTTTTGCTAATGCTTAAATTTTGGAGTTAGCATGGTTTGGAATTCAGGTCCCCAATTATTGTCGATTCAGTTCATTCGATTCACCCTAAACAACACTTAGAAGAGGTGATTACTAAATAAACGGCTTTCGAATGACAACCAACTGATATTCCCATAGAGAAAGCATTGGTGAGCAGTTGGTTGTCATTCGAAAGCTGTTTATATATAACGGCCCTAAGTCACTAAGGTAGCATGGGTAGAACAATTTTAGAACTTACTGTATAAACATAAGTTTTTATAAGAAAATTAGATTAAACATATATGTAAAAGAATGTCGGCTTGTCTCTTTGTAACGCATGAGTTCCTGTTAAGACAAAACTGTGGTGAGTTTTTGTGCTTGGGTCCGCGAAGGTTTCTGCCAAAAGTACTGTATATGCTGTAACGTGGTTTTGGAGGGGGGAGGGGAATGTGGCCAGAACGGGAGGCAGAATGTGGTGCCGAAAAAAGTTTAGTGAAAAAATGTTCTTTTTCATATCTTTCGAAAACGTTTTGCACACTTAGATTTTATAATAGAAAACCATAAGATTTTTAAAGGAAAATTAAAATTTTTTTCTTTAATTGATTATTTTAATAATATGGTAAGTAGACCTATTATTAGTATTACTTGTATGAAATTTATTTGAAATGCCTAAAAATTTTTGTCAAACAGTTGTTAATATGTATATAATTTAAAAAAAATATTAACAAAAGTACACATTGTTACGACGCTCCAGACGGAAAAATTAAAATTATGTGTGTCTAAATGTACGTCAGTAAACAGATTTAAACACAAAACACTTTTTTCTTTGAGTGGTATTGCAATGCATGCAGAGTATTCGTGCTAAGTGTATTAAGCTACTGCGTTAAATTGAAAACCACGTGAACGAAGCCGCGGGCAGTAGCTAGTGTCCATATAAAATAAATATTAAAATTATCGTAAGCGAACTTAGTGTCATTTATTTACGTACAAGCGTAATAATAATTGGATGGAGAGGTTTGAAGAAGGTTTTGTCGCAAACGGCTGTACTTGAAGTATCCGTACCGGAAATACGCGTTTTTTTTTGCAAAATTACTCAATTTTTAAAAAATTTTAAAAAGTAGGTTCAGGGATTTTTTTGCATTGTTACTCATTATTAACAGCTGTCTTTCATGTAAAATTTAAAATTTTCTTTTTTGACAGTTTTTATAGTATCAGTAACCTTTTTTAACGAGCTCTGTATAGTGTAAGATGCTGTGCTCTACAGACAGGCAGTCTTCTATGTTAAGAGGGCGTGGTACATAATTCAACGCTAAAAGCATCAATCTATAACTATAAGTTTCTTGAAGCCAATTTTCGAAAATTAAACAGTTGCAATCCTAGACAATAGTTTTAGCCAACGTTTTAAACAAAATTGTTTACAGCGATACGAACTTCTGAGGCACAATCTCTGACGCCGGAACCTCGTGCATTTAACTGCGGCGCAAGAGATCACGCGTAACGAATTAGTAATTCTGGATAAGTATTTACTCATAAAGTTGGCAAATGCCATTATGTAGGATTGTCATTGAGTATTTTATCCATATTGGCTTCTAAAAAAGCGTAGAAATCAGCTGATATTTTCAGCGTTTATTTATCAACCACGCACTCTTAAGAGTGTGCACCAGTTTAATATTTCCGCGTTTGACACGTGGGGACAGCAGAGTGATAAGAGCCAGAGTACCAAGCTCGAGGAGAGACATATCGCCTATATTCGCAGTACGCTAAAGTAGCGTGCAAGGTTTTCGTAGAACTCGTTTTACTGTAGGAATTCAAGCTGTGATCCTAAATTTTTATTTTTGGATAGTATGAAGTAAAGACCAATGTACGCACCTCGTTTTGAACTTTACCGTATTTTCGAAGTTACAGCAGTCCAGCCATTTTGAGGAACCCGAAAATCATGTTTCTAACATGCGTGCTGATTTGTTTTTATCATAGAAGCTGTGTTTCAAGTTTGTTTTCTTTTCGTAAATAAACGTATTTTAGAGATGATGGTATATCGCGAAAATGTTTTGTGCCAAGATAGCTTTGAAAACACTGACACAACGTAGCTGTCATCAAATATTACAATATCGGGATTTTTATTGGCTCATTCAAATAGGGCAACAGCTCCACGTACAAGCTAAAGCCAGTAATCTTCTGGTAAGCTGGACGTGTATTGAAATATAGCCTAATTGCAGCGCTTAACAACTGTATCATTCCGGGAAAATGTTTGCTATTAAAGTTCCCAAATATAATGATCAAGAATTGTTGTTTTGAAGTTTTTCTATATGGATTTTCAAAAAAGTCTAGATGTCAATTGTAGAACTCAACGCTTATTTATGTACCACGCCCTCTTAAGAAGTCGCACTAGATTTTTGTCGGTAGGAACGTGGAGACGTGGTTGGCCGGTGAGTTTTCTCGGAGATCTCCTGTTTTATTTTGTGCTCCTAGATTCCACCGCTGCTTAGTACGAATCTCATCACAACCGCTACGATTGGTTCTAACTAATGACCACAATGCATTAGAATTACAGATTCTTATTCCACTGGCGTCTGCTACCGAGAACGACCACTTTTTGCGAATATTCTTAAGCCTCGCGGTTTATGTTAATCTTGTCACTTCTATTAATAAGTCTTTTTAAATACAGTAGGTTCTCGACAAAGTGAGATATTTTTAAGACCATCTTGTCTAGAATAATAATTAAAATTGTGACCTCAACAGTTAATTTTCACTGTGGTGTAATCGATAAATTTAGTGTGTTAATTATATTGAGATAAGGTGGTGTAAAATTGTTGTCATCAATAGTCAGTATTGTATAGACATTACAAATCACAGCTTTCCTGCAACACTTCGCGATTTACCACTAATATACGTTGTTTCACGACAGGTTACCGCCATACACAGGGCTTAATTCTGTGGTGTTTGGGTAAAGTGGTATAAGTCAAAAAATGGCGTTTCGTGTAAATCGAAGACGAATGTTCGAAGTTCTGTTGTGTATAATTAAACAAACATTCTTCCAAATTTAATTTTTTACTGTCTCATAACCATTAAATGTATAACCTTTTACCCAGACGTAGTAGAATGTGCTCCTAAATTAACACAATTTTCTGAGTTTTTCGAGTTATACCACTTTACCCGAACACCACAGAATTTTTTCATATATATATTTGAGGAAAAAAAGTATCATTTAAATGTGGGTTCCTGGTTAATTTAATATCGGCAGTTGTATCGCTACATTATTTTTACCGATAGGCGCGATGACTACAGCCACTAATTTTTGGCGAGAATAATTTGACAATAACTTGTTTCATTGGCTTACTTGTACTTCTGCAGCTCTGCTACATGGCTATGTATGGCTAGAGTCTGTGACCATTGGTGAAAATAACTCTGCAACAATTTGTTTCAATCCTTATGTGCACATATGTTTCTCTGTTTCATGGTCTGTGATTGGAAGTTTTTAAGTATCGGCATCTCGGAGTCCTACCCGCAAATCACGGACGGTGACATTGTTCTGGTTGGTGCAGTCAAATGTGCCACGCCTCTGCCCTATTATATTCTGCCAATAACCACGAACCAGAGTTGCAGGTGTGCACGTTAGCCAACGAAACAAGTTGTTGCAAAATTATTTTTAACCCCCGACGCAAAAATAAGGGTGTTATAAGTTTGACGTGTCTGTGTGTGTCTGTGTGTCTTGCTGTAGCATAGTAACTCCTAAACGAATGGACCGATTTTGATGCGGTTTTCTTTTTGTTTGAAAGCTGACTTAATCTAGATGGTTCTTAACTGCGTTTAAAGATAATGAGCTCTTTTCTAGGTTTTCAGTACAGTCTCCTACACCTGGCTGCTGTCTATACAACACCACTGTGTCTAGCCTACAACCTCTCTGTGTCTACCTGCTCTGCTACACACTTTCTACTATGACTAGTACCACGAGACTTATCTAGTCTACAAGCTGTGTGGCTCAGTACAGACTCCTGCACCTGGCTGCTGTCTATACAACACCACTGTGTCTAGCCTACAATCTCTCTGTGTC
>PNEQ01004497.1:2020-12350 GCA_003012365.1 Medauroidea extradentata | reverse complement strand
ACAGAAAATTTTAAAATTGCATTTTTTCTGCAAAGTGTCTCTAGGCCCCGACTTCTGTAGCGTTTTGCGGGAAATTAATTAACGTAATAATGTAAATATAAATTGATATCAGTAGCCAGACGTCACAGTCACACTGTTGAGCGGTAGATATGACAGACCCTTGTCCCCAAAAAATGAGAAAATCGAGATTCCGAGTGTCTTCTCTCGAGCGAATTGCCAGACTCCCGTAGCATTTAACGAAAAAATAACTTAAGTGATAATTCAAATATAAATTTATATCAATAGGCAGACGTCTTACGATCAAAAGAACACCGCTAAACATTAGATATGATCGACCTTTGTCCTAAGAAAAAAGAGAATACCGAACTGTCGTGTGCCTTCTCACGAGCGAATAGCCCGATTTGCGTAGCGTTTAATGAAAAAAAAGTAGGCATTCCTTACTAGTAAAATGCCCTCGTAAATTATTCACCAAAGAAAGAAGGAATAAGCGGATGTATTTATTCATTGCGCAGTTTTATATAACGTAACGTAAAAACATTCCATCGACGTTGATGAATTGTACGAGAATGTAGATACTAGTAGAGTGCAGAACTGACAGATAGCGCCAACTGTACGAACGTTCACAAGATGGATGATAGATAGCGCCACCGTAGCATATACCGACGTTCAATGTTCCAAAAACGTCATTTTGTGACGTTCTTACCTAAAATCGTCGAGAATTACATGTATAAGTGATTGAAAAGAATCACTTTCACAGTCAGTATATACGGTAAAAATAAATAAGGAGTTCCGGGATTACGTAATACACGAACGTCTATTTATTTTCCAAGTTCGACATACCCGGAGACAAATGTTTCTACACGTGGAAAATTGGTAGCGCTATTATCGTGCTCACTTGTGAAACGCACGTTTTACAACACGTAGTAACACATTGTTTAAGCAAATTATGCGTCAAGTTAATTGTTTTAAGTACGTATGGTGTTAACGCAATAAATAAAAATATCACGCTATTATTTATAGGGTTCGTGTAAAAAAGTAAACTCATTCGGCGCGAGACGAGAGAGATATAAGACGACGTGAAACAGCCTAGAAGGAGGCTGTACTGTAGTTAAATGAGCATATGCGCAAGCGCTAGATCTTTGTGTCTATAGTACGACCTCAATATAGATCCTAATACGTCGTAGTTGGAGACAGCCCTGCCGGCCGGCTTGGCACAGGCGGCGCGGGCGCCGCGCGGTTTTCAAACTGTCACTGCCACATTTTTTGACAGATTTTCGCTATTTTTGTTTTATTTTTAATATTGTGTCTTACCAAGTAATAACTGCAACTCTACAATTCATATTTTAATGCCGTGAATTTGATACAGTATGTTTTATTCATTGTCAACGTAATTCCTTACAATTTTTTTTGGCATATAATTTTGTTATTTTTTGAGGGTTCCTGAGATTGTATTCGTAGAATCGCTACCTTCGTTAAATCCAGGGTTCGTAAAATCGGGGGTCTAGTGTATATGTATATATATATATATATATATATATATATATATATATATATATATATATATAAAAGAATGGTGGGAAATAGGCCACTAGGCTAACAAAGTAATGTAACAGACAGAAGTACAAGTACTTACAGTTGATACTTGTAAATAGGTACACACACACGAAGGGACGACACACATTTTTCCGCGGAAGTGCTGTCCAACAGTAAGCCAGTATTAAACTGGCTTACTTGGGCCGCATGTGCCATGTCTTGCCGCCCGAGGAAGTCAGTTTAATACTGGCGAAACGTTGCGACCGCGCTTCCGCGGAAAAATGTGTGTCGTCCCTTCATGTGTGTGTGTACCTATCTACAAGTATCAACTGTAAGTACTTGTACTTCTGTCTGTTACATTACTTAATTTAATATACATTTTTCATAGAATTTTGTTATTTTTTGAAGGTTTTTGAGAGTGTATTCACAAAATTGCTCTCTTTGTTAAACCTGGCGTTCGTAAACTCTGGGCTGTATATATTAGTTATGCAAGCAATGCATTTACAGTATTACAATATCATATTTTGTCACACAAAATTTGGCACAGTGTAAGTTACCAACACTGGAATTAAAAATATTCTTATGAGGAGAACATCAGATTTTTTTTTTTATTTTTGCCATTTTGTTAACATTGTTCAGCATTTTAAATATTGTCGCGATGTTATCACAAATTTAGACAGTAAGAGTACACATTTGAACGGGAATGGAAAGTTCTTTACTTAGACTATCATATGTCCCAACATTAGTTATATAACAATCTAAGCGTAATGCATTGTAATGGAAATGGTTTTAAAACACAACTGTTTACAATAAAACATTTTTAAACATGTTTACCAAATTTTAGGTTAAAGTTATCGTTATTTACTCTTACAATGACAAACAAATGCACATAAACATATCAATGTTGCCAACATGATTACAGCGATCAATAGTGCTAGCGGCGGCAATTCTCTTGTCGCCATCTTGGAATTGTTGTGCCGTGAGCGGAAGCATTACATGCGATCACGGCCATTCTTGTATGGCTTTGCACATGATCACCAACTTGGCTGAGATGTTTCTTCTCAGTTCTATTTCCGAACAAGTTTAGAGGTCCTTTCTTCGTCATCTGTGACTCTGACATTGTGTGTTTATATTGTCTTCAGGTGGCAAAAACATAAACAGCGGGAAAAATAAAATTTTGGTAATGTGATATGCAGGAAAATTTTACATTGCACTAAATGGCAAACAAACAGAACCTGAAGAAACAAAGTGCAAATAACGGGAAAATGTATAAACGAGAACGTTGAGACGAGGTTTCACTGTAAGTGCTTAATGCCATGGACTCGTGAGTCGTATACCATACTTCATATTTTTTTATTGCTTTTCGTTGTGTTTGTTTTAACGTTATTTTAATGCTGTCTCATGAAATTTTTTAGTTACTTAATTTCTTTGCATTATTTTAGTATTGTCTCGTGAACGTATTAAATAAAATTTTCATCACAAATTTCTTTGTATGATGGATGGCTTTGAAAGGGGCAGAGCCTAGTAGTTATGGCAAGACTCACCAGGTGTGCTATTGGTAATAGTGGGGGGGAAAATGCAAACAAATGTGTTGTGGTATGGATGAAGCTGCATTGAAAAATTTTTTGTGTACAAAATCCTTGAATTCTTTAAAATCTTGCAATGTAAGAAGCCATTTTATTTTTGAAGGAATTTTCGAAAGTTACAGATCAAGGCTTTTCAAAGAAGGCTACAGTTTGTTTGTGTCATCCTATTATACAGACATGTGGACAGTGGTAGTGCTGTTTTGTAAAAGATTCTTGTTACTCATGACAAAAGAAAAATGAGTGTGGTGAAGAATGGAATAACGATGTTACACACACATACTACGCATGCAAAGTAGGGTATGTATTTTGCAGTTAATTGCAGCGCCCTTAAACTTGCATTCCAACCAAAGCTGTTAAAAGTATTTCCTTATTTTACAATTGCGACTTTGCAGTTAATGGTTACCTACATTTTTTACCTTCTGAAAATAAAATTTATATTTTTTGATGTTTTATGAGAATTATGTCATTATGTCACTGGTGTCGTTTAAACCAGTGAATGTCATTAGATGGAGGTACTACTGTATGTTGTATTTTTGTTTTGTCCTTCGGTTGTGTGTCTTTGGAGAATTTTTTTCACTCTCCTCTTCTATGGTTATGACTTTCAAACTTCATTTCATAACCTGTTATCAATTTTATATTTGGTTTTGGTGTTTGATACATATTTGTGCTAGTGTAGCTTAGCTATTTCCCGAGATAATCAGGATATTTGAATTATTGTGATTGTAGATGTATGCATTAATTTCTAAGAGACTTGAACAGCCAATTTGGACATGCATGTTGCTTTGTGTGTCCTAACAGGAGCTGCAGAAGTGCTTCGAGTCGCAGGACATCCCGCTGTTGCAGCAGACGATAGCTGCCATGCCCGAGGAAGAGGCTGTCTACCACATGAAGCGCTGCGTCGACTCTGGCCTCTGGGTCCCAGACGCTCGCAAGAACACTCCCGGCGACGAGGAGGGTCAGTCCGTCGAGCAAGGTGCCTTCGCGGAGAAATGACGGGCAACATCTTCACTAAACCCAGCTTGTTTTTAACCTTTGCCTTTCCCCACCACTTCCTTCTGTTACGTGTGTTGTAGCGTAGCTCCCTGCCGCGTTAATGCACATGCTCCGAGCAACGTGCCAAGTTACTCATGATTATAGCATTTATTAAGGACCAAGCTGGAAGCCTCTTAAGTTTAAATAAAGATTCAGTCTTTAAAAAATTTTTTTTTAAATTATGCCTTAAAAAATATAGTCATTTTAATTTGCCATAAAATACAGTTCCAACAAGAAATTTTCAAAAAATTTACTTGTTCATACAGTATTTTTTTCTGAAATGAAATTTTTATGTTAATTTTTAAATTTATTGAATACCAAATTTTGTGAAGTATAAAAATTTGCAAGGTTCCTGAAATGTAACATTTTCCCTTTTGAAATTTAGTGGAGAATTTTTTTTTGTTTGAAACAAAGAGAAAGCTGGGAAAAATGTGCTAGATTACTTACTACAGTTATTTTTCCATAGAAATGTCAAAATATTCGCAGCCTGAAGAAGCGTACTTGGCTAGCAAAACATCGCAACATTACGACTGTGCCTCAAAATGTGTGTGTTTGTGTAAACTCAACCTACAAGTAGTATTCTTGTGGTACTAGTACATTTTGTTAGGAAGTTACTATATTATTAAAATTATCCACTGAGAAATAATTTTTTGACACAGATTATCCTTTCAAATTTTGGGGCTGCTAGTTAGGTTTGGGAGGACCTCAAGTATTGTTGCTGTTTAACAGCAGTTATTTTTTTAACATTATTGCACTCGGTGAAGTGTACAGCATATTGGCATTATTGTGCAATTGAGAAAAGAAGGGACATTTGTATATAATTTAATGTCTCTGTATACAACTGTAATTTTTTAGTGTCTTGTGAAAAGTATGCCAATAGATGCATATCATATAAGCAGCATTTTGATGAATTGCTTTTGCATCAAAGCATGCTGAGAGTGAAGGAACTTAAATTAATGTTTATTAAATGGTTTGTAAAAAGTTAACATACATTTTAAAGATGCTCAGGTAGTGTTATATAAATTGTACATACAAGAAACGAAAGTCCTCCTTATGCTCAGTAGGTGTCAAAGTAAGATACCTGCATTGATTTGCTTAAACTGATGTAAATGTGTGTTCTTAATGTGATAAATAGTTTTGAAAATAAAGTGGGAATAAAATGATAGTATTACAAATCCTGTAGAAACTTATTTCATAATGTTTGTTGTAGTTTTATGTTGATTGATTGTTAATTTTGGTCTATAATTATTGAACTTTGATACATATTTTCTTTGTAGATACAGTTGTGAATTATGATATTGTGTTCATGTGTATAGTACATATATGTTTACCAGGCTAGTAAATAAGTTATGAGAACTGAGAAGGGTTTATATTGTTCATTTGGGTAGAGCCACACTTTCTCTCCTTGCTTTCAGGCTTGAGGCTGGAACATATTTCAAGTCAAGTACCTGATAACAGCCTTGCAGTCGTGAAATTTGGTTGTTTTGTCATGTATGACCTTCAGTTTTGATCACAAATGTATCATACTTCACCAGTGGAGTTTCTGTCATAGCCAAGTTTTTGTGCTCTTATAATTCTCTTTGTGATTTTTTTAAAAATGGAGCTAAAGTAACAGAAAATAGACATGTTTAATGTATGCATATGTTTGCTACTGTGAGAATCATGAAATAACATTTATGTTAAAATTTTTGAAAAAATTCTTTTTTTGTTAATTTTTTTTTTCTTTTTTTTTTTTTTTTTATATTCTTAGTCTCCAAGGAATATTGAAACTCATTCCAGTAGCATAATAAAGTGTTTACTGAAAAAGTGGTGTTAACTAATTTTCTGCCTGTTTGTTGTATGTCAGTTAAGTATTTCTAATATTGGTTTCTTATGCATTTGTGATTACAGTAGAACCCCTATATTACACTTTCTAAGGGACAAATGAAAAATGGTGTAAATGAAGGGAAAGTGTAAATGGAGGGAAACAACAAAAACTGTAACAAAACATCTGTTAATTAAAATATTTTACAAGTTAATTCATAATTGCAGTACAGATTAAATATGTGACCTCAAAAGTCTTTATAAGTAAAATGATAACCCTCTAACAAAAAAATTTTACCATCAAAATTCTTCTGAGCATAGATTAAGAAAAGGTGTGATGTATACTACTAACATTGATTAAATTACCCCTTCTGTTTTTAAAACTTGTAATACACATACATAATATAGTCTACAGTTTTCTCTCTATTAAAATTTCATCCTTTTTAAACAATATCAACATTTAATTTGAAATTTTAGGGGAAAATATTCTTCATAAAAAAATAAGTGTAAATCAGGGGAAGCAAGTATCAACTGAAGTGTAAATGGCAGGAATACAATACATTGTTAACATAGGGAAAATAATGGGAACCAGAAAAAATGGTGTATTTAAGGGGAAAGTGTAATTCAGGGGAATGTAAAATCGGGGTTCTACTGTAAATATTTTGAGCTGTGTATGCAAGTATGTGCACTAATCGTGTGACTGATATAAATTTATAATAAATGAATTGGCATATTGAAATTAGTTTGCACTAGTACGTGTTTCATTTTTCTTTGGAGTAATTGTAAATTTTCGTTGTTGGTATTAATACAGTTTGTCAGTTTTTGTGGGTATGTAGCATCATTAGTTACGTTCTTGTATTAATCTATGAACACTTCAAGGGAGATGAGAATTGGAAACTGCCTAACAGATTTTTAAAACAATTTTGAGGTTTTACCCCTGTACTGTATTTTAAATTTCTACAGAAATTTCTGTTTAAGTATTTTTAACTGGAAGGAATGAACAAAATTTTTTTGTGAAGGCCAGTCATGGTGTCGTCATACTTTTTTTTGCACAAACCTTTTATTTGTTGCACATGCGGATTGTCTAAACAGATGTTTACTAAAACTATAGAATGTTCCCCGAATTTATTTGGATGTGTTTTTTCACCAAAATACACACATTTTTTATTACCAATATGACTTGTTTTTCCTGTGAACATAATTATATTTTTTGTTTATAAAGATCATTTTTATTCAGTACAAAAATTTAGTTTCTCATCTCATCCTGAGAGGTTATTCCCACAAAAATAATTGGAATTTTTGTACAAGAACAAATAGAAGTTTGAGGTAATCACAGGCTGGTACTTGATAGTTACACACACACACATAAAAGGACAAACACATTCTTACGCTGGTTTACTGTTGTGTGACGTTTCACTGGCTAGGCCAGCTTCATCAGGGGCAGAGTTCAGGCACAATGAGTAATGGCGGCGTTGGAAGCATGATTGGTTGCCCTAGCTGCCAGGGAGCGAACAAGTATGTGGCGGGAAAATTCAAATTGGAGAGATGTGGGGGTGCGAATGGTATTCTAGTGCTATGATTGCGTTGGTCTGATGTTGATACCTGGGGGTAGTGATGGGCAAAATCGGATTAAAATAAATAGAGTACTCTATTTTTCTTAAAGTTCTCGGTTTCCGATTCTTGCTGGGTGATATCGATTCAATCACTCGCTTTTTTTATCGCCTGTAAACGGAGTTTTCGCTACTCCCGAGTTCTCACATTTTACCACTAGTTTCACTTTCCGATTACGCGTTCTCGCTTTACCTTGATCCGATCCGAGTTACCGCTTGCAACTTCGAGTTCTCACACAAACCACTCGTTTCTCTTCGTAATATGAGGTCTCGCTTTGCTCCGAGTACACACATCACTAGCAGGTTCCGTTTATCACTCGCCACAACACGCTACCATCTCGCTATATATTTTAAGTACAATTTCTCACTTTTAAACGGTTTAAGTAGTAAATTACTCAAAAATATACATTTCTAATAACGGGGTTTACAAAAAAAATAGTTATTTTGCACTTAAATAATGTGCAGCAAAGTTAATCAAGCAAACATTTAAGCAGTTCTAAATTCAGTAATTTTAAAATATAAAAATTACGTTAGTTAAGAGTTAATAAAATTATTAGTAAGTATACCATTCCCGAAAGGTTTTCGGCATTAAATCAGGGATGTTACAATAAGCTGAAATTAATTTTAGGAAGTGTTAAAATCAATACTCTACTCACTGTGTCGGCAGTGATAAATCGTTACTGATACGTTACATATTTTTAGGTTCACTAGGACGATTCTGAGCACTGTTACTTCTAGAAGCTGTTGATTTTGATGGACACAGATCGCTTGATAAAGCTAATGCAGTTGGTTCGGTCTGGGAATGTTGTTCAAAGATCGTTTGAGCCAGACTTCTTGGTTGTGGCGCAAGTTCTTCAATTCCCTCCACTTCAGAAAGCACTTCCGATGTCATTACAGTAGTTGGGTGTAACATGCTAAGATTAGACTTTAAGTTTGTAGTGTTCCCGAAATTTTTTATATTTTTCTTGCATATTTGACAAGACACAAATAAAGGGTTCGAATTTTTTTCCTAAGAAATGCCATACTATAGAGCGATTCTTGCGGCACATAGTGAAGAAATATTTTCAGCGAAAGCTAACACTGAAAATATACATCGATCGCTAGAATCTTTGGACGAATGGAAACTGAAAACTACTCAATTAATAAATTTTCTTTCGCCTAACGCGACTTTGTAACCTTGACACGCGTTAAAATTTCTCGCACATTCAGTCAATACTGAATAAAAATAAACATGAGTATTTTACTCCAAACAGACGGAATTCTTTTTTACCCGGTATGTTATATTACTTAGTGTAAATAATAGTGTTATTGTATACACAGTTTCTCTTGAGTTCTCTGCTTATGTTCATAATGTCAAACAGTTTCCAATGTGAACTCTTTTCATTTTTTGTTTTTGTAAGTATGTACATAGCTCTTCTATGACGAGTCCTATACTACTTGTACAATTTCTGTATATGATGTAGTCTACAGGACAATAAAAAATTGAATTGACAACAAATAAAGGCATAGACCAGAAGAACATAAAGATAACTAGTAAACCTGCTGATTCGTTCGTAAATTGAGACGACGTTCGTCGCAGCGAGGAAGCCATGTGTGATAAGTGACATATTATACTGAATTATGCAAAGATAAATTGCCGAGTTGCTTTTTTTTTTATCACACCATGACAGGTTTATTTACTGCGCATCAGATGTCGGCTTATTTTTATAAACAGTGGTATTATCAGTTAGTTCTCACACAGGAAGGATACTGTAGAAGGGGAGAGCGAGAGGTTATCTCTGGAGAAAATACAATACAGCAGTTTTGTGATAGCGGTGTATTTTGCCGTTCTCACGTTACTGAGTGAAAAGCGAGTACTCGGAAACCATATGATTAATCGATTTTTTCACTGTAGATCGGAAATATAATCGATTATATGAATCATACGATTCTGCCCATCACTACCTGGGGGTTGTCAAGATTTCGTTATGTATTGATGAGCCAGTTCACAGCACCTTAGTTCAGAGCTAATGTTTGAGGGTGGTAAGACTCTCATTATTTTGGTGCTGTAGCAGGAGTCAACACACAACAATATTTTTGAACTAGTGTATGTACGTACTAAGAAATGGTTCTGAAGAAGTGTACTAGACTGCTCATGTTAGGGGGTATGGAAAGGTACGATGTCGAGCGGGTGACTGGAACACTCAATCGTCAATAAAATCTGAACTACTCATCAAACTTCCATGAGATTTTTTGCCGAGTAGATAGTTTATCAGCTGATGTTTATACATATATATATATAACATTATGAGGTAGTATGCTTTACTTTCGAGCAAAAAATTAAAAACGGTTTTTAGAAAAATAAGGGCTTGAAACCACAAAATCTACAAAAATGGGAAACGGTAATGTTTATAATTTTTAATACGATAATGTCTGGACCTCTATAATAACAGAATTTCAAATACATATACTCGCGTTTTAATTTGAAAATAATTTTACTATCCGAAAAGCTCTGCGCGATAGGTTTACGGATGTTAAAATTATTTTCATATGAAAACGCGAATATTTTTGAAATTCTGTTATTATAAAGGTCCAGACATTATCGTATTAAAAATTATAAAAATTACAGTTTCCCATTTTTGTAGATTTTGTGGTTTCAAGCCCTTATTTTTCTAAAAACCGTTTTTAATTTTTTACTCGAAAGTAAAGCATACTACCTCATAATGTTATATATATAAACGTCAGCTGATAAAATATCTACTCGGCAAAAAATCTCATCGAAATTTG
>PNEQ01004496.1:30553-65022 GCA_003012365.1 Medauroidea extradentata | reverse complement strand
AATTAAATTCTACACCCTCAAGAAAACTTTGGAAACGTTCCATGCCGAACAGGCAAGCCAAACATTCCTTTTCATAGGCACTGAGCCTTCTTTCCGCTTCGCTGAGCACTCTACTAGCATATGCTACGGGGTGAAACGGTTCCTTACCAGACACATCCTGACTCAACACAGCTCCCAGTGCAAGCGCGGAGGCGTCTACGTGAAGATTAAAAGGTTTTCCTGAAATCCGGCAAACTCAACACGGGCTCCTCACACAGCAGGCGCTTCAAAATTTTAAAAGCCTTTCTCTGCTCCTCCCCCCACTCAAACTTCACGCCTTTCCTTTTAAGCCTATTTAATGGCTCGGCGATATCAGACAAGCTCGGCAAAAATCTAGCATAATATTCTACCATTCCCATAAACTTTTGCACGCCTCTCACCGTTGTCGGTTGCGGGAATTCAAGAATCGGCTTAATCTTATCCGTGTTTACCTGCAGTTTTCCTCCTCCTATCACATACCCTAGAAATTTAACATATCTCTTTCCCATCTCCAATTTAGAAGGGTTAATCGTTAGCCCCGCTGCTCGTAGTGCGTCAAGCACCGCTTTTATATGCTGCAGATGTTCTTCCCAACTTTCGCTATAGATAATCACGTCATCTATATAGTGAAACACGAACTTGAATTTGAAATCCTTCAAAACCTCATTTAACACTCTACTCAATGCCTGGCTGCCGAAATTACTTCCCATGGGTATTCATGTGAACTCGAACTGCGCCCAAGGGGTGCTGAAGGCTGTATATTTCCTGCATTCCTCATGTAATAGGATTTGATAAAAACTGCTATTTAAATCTAGTGTTGTGAAATACTTAGCCCGCCCCAAATGCTGTAAGGCTGCTTCCACAGTGGGTAACGGGAAAGGGTCTACCGGTACTCTCGCATTCAATTTTGTGTGATTTACCACTAATCTAAAATCTTTACCTCCCGGTTTACTGATCAAAAATCCGGGTGACGAAAATTCCGAGGTAGATGGAATTACCACCCCTGCTTTTAACAGTTTTTCTATCTTATTCCGGTAACATTCCAATTTAATGGGAGAACACTGAAACGGCCTACTCCTAAAGGGAGTCTTATCAGAAAGATGGAACTTATAAGGAAGAATATCACATTTCCCGATTTTCTCGGTAATCACGTCGGTAAAATCATGTACAATGTTTTGCACGTCACACTCTCTACTAGATTCTTCTTCTGTAACCGGATATATGTTCACAACATTTCGACATTCTAACGTTATTTGAACATCAGGAAGAAAATCGAATGTTAAGGTGCCACTCCTAAAATCTACCTTCGCTTGCACAGTGCCTAAAAAATTCAAACCTAACACTGTGTCGATGCTCAATCCTTTAACTACCGCAAAAATAAAGTTCCATGATAATCCAGCCATTTTGCAATGCAATTTTACCACGCCTTCGCAAGTCAGCTCTTATCCGTCGGCAGTAACAAAACTAGGAGGGTCATTCCTATTCAACTTGCCCCTTAAGGTCGCGTCTTTTTTCATAAGGCGCTCCCATAAATTCCAACTTCTTAAGCTTCTCGAGGGTCCCGAGTCTACCAACGCCCATTCGTTCACATTTTTTCCTCCATTTCCCCATTGCACCATAAGCATATTTCCCTTAGGTGCGTGCTTATCACAGCGCGACTTCCGGTGTCCCTTATGTGCGTGCTTATCACTGCGCGACTTCCGGTGTTCCTTATGTGCGTGCTTATCACTGCTCGACTTCCGGTGTACGAGGGCTACGAGGTCGCGCCTCCCTCCCGCCCTTACTCGTTTCCCGGACACTGTCCCCTCAGATGTCCAATTTTATTACATTTGAAACATCGGCGTTCTTGCACGTTAAGTCTGGCCTTTCCTACATTCAGCCACCCAATGGCCCCTCCCGCCACAATTTGCGCACCTTCCTACTCTCCTCGGGTTACGCAACTCATCGCGCTCCTGCGCCTCAACTAACATCACGCGTTCGTCATTACGTTCCCTGTTACTCCCTGAACCCTTGGCCTCCGAAGGAAACTCCTTGAGATACTCTCGCCTTGTTTCACCACGACCCTGTATGTTGACGGCTAACTTTTTTAATTCCGTCAAGGACGTTGGGTATTGGCACAAATTACATTCGGCCCTTGTCATAGGAGAGATATTTTCCATAATCAATGTGATCAGATCCCTTTCTGCTCTCATTTCACCCAAGGCCCTGCTATAGTTTACGACCGATTCTACAAAGGCAATAAAGGTTTCGTCGGGCCTTTGAAATCGTTCTATATGTCGTTTAACGCACCTAAAACGGACACCTGCAGGGCACATTCGATCTAAAACGGCCCTGTGAAAACTATACACACTGCAGCAGTCCTCACTTGACAGAACTTCTGCCAAAACCTCTGCTAAACCAGCCAACAAGGTTTTTCCGGAACCTGTTTTAAGTCCGTTATTCTCAACAATTTAATCAAAAAATCTAGGACGTGATCCACTTCCCCGCTGTCAACGCAAGGCAACGTCTTGATCAAATCTCTAGTCCATCTCTCATTATTTTCCTTAGCAATTACTTTATCTATCAGCGCTATGTCTTTCCGCCTCTCTTCCTTCTCTTTGAACCAAGTGATAGCCCTTTGACGTAACTCTACGGCGGTTTCATCTTCCACCACTACGATGCCCCGTTTATTCAAATACAGAACCAAGTCGGCCGGGCCCAATCGATACAAAAAATCCGACGGTGCAGACATACTTACGGACGTAGATGTGCCGTGAATTTCAATTGCCGTAAACAAACAGCCCAAAACAAAAATCCCAATTTGAACCAACATTCCCTTACTCTAGAACGATTGTCTTATCAGAAGTCGGCCGCTTGCCCCAGAAGGGAGCAGAGTGGCGCAGTGAAATTGAGCTGTTTTCAATAGAATAGACTCCCAAAATAAGTTACCAGCTCCAAATACACAAGGGGCAAGAAAAAAACCATGTCCACTAACCAACGCTTATAGCTCATTAGGGACCAGGACTTTGTTTGACACATCGTTCTTGAGCAAAGAAAACACAGAATAGTTTAAATCTCATGTAATAGCCAATTCCAGAAGTAATTCTCCTGTACACAAGAGTTACATTCGTTTCCGCGACATGCCATTAAATATCCATGAACACTGATAAATTACAATTCATATTACAATGCATATAGAATCTCTCATGTTATCGATGAACCTGATGTACATACAAGTGCACTTTAATCCACTTCTTTGACCATCCCCCCCATTTGACTCGTGGGCAGCTATGCTTTACCACTCACTCACTAATGCTCACCACGTTTCCGCCCCAAAAATGTGGAGTTATTTTCACAAAGTTAATACCATTTGGGCCCAGAAATCGACCTGTTGCGTCCCGCATGCGGTGTTAAACCAAGCGCGAGCTATCACTCACTACAGTGCTGTTGCTAAAGACTTCGTCGACAACCCAACTGCCGGGGCGCCCCAATTTACACTCACTCGGGAAGGCGACGAGGGAAAATGTCCCCTAAGGGAATTGGTCACTCACCAAAATCTTCGATAAACCTTTCAAGTTAAGGACGCTCACCACTCCCTGAGCAGAAAAGATCACTTATGTCCTCCTTCAGCACGACAGCGCGAGCTACGCTTACGTACTTCTCGCCCCCCGGCACGTCCATTCTTCTACACGTGAATTACCGCCTACCAAGGCACAAGCTCAGATCCCAGAGCTCTCGATGTGAGCTGCTCGGCTTCCAACCTGAGAGTGACTCCCCTCTCTCCGCGCCGCGACACCGCGGCTCGCTCGCCTCGCTAGCGCCCCTCCCCTCGCTAGCGCCCCTCCCGCGGGCTGGCGTAACTCGACCCCCCCTCCCTCCAGGTCCCCACCCCTCCATGGCCAGTGGAGCGGAAGGTCCGGTGGGGAAGGGGAGGCTAAGGCACCATCAACCGGGGCGATCCCTCTCTTATTAAGAGGCGGCCGAAGCCAGCCTCGAGGTTCATATCAAATAGGGGCAAACAGAGACACTGCTCAAGGCCCCAACTCAAAATCACAAAAAACCCTACAACAGAAACTAAAGAAACTCAAACCCCCAAAAAGAAACAAACCCAAGAAAATACGACCTTAAAGCAGTAGCATCCGTTCATCTTTGCAAAAAAAAATGTAGTTTAATGTCTCAATTTTAAATCAAGGTGATTTCATGACTGTTATGGAGTTGTAGCATGTTAGACAATTTTGATAGCACATTCTACTGCCTAATGTTGTCTCTTGGTTGTAGGTGGGCATTCACAGAGATCCAGAACAGCTGATGACAACCTTACGAAAACTACGCAGGCAGATGGACATCATAGTGAGTGAGGTGTCCATGATACGAGATATCAGGGATCGCGAGATACGTATCTACACTGATGCTGGGCGTATTTGCCGACCGCTGCTGATTGTTGAGAACGGCAAATTACTGCTGAAGAAGAGACATATTGACATGCTGAAGGACCGCGAGTACAACAATTATGGGTGTGTGGAGTTTAATTTCCCAGAAAATGTAAATAGTTGATCATAATGGTGGTGTATGTAGCCCGACCTTTTGGAAAATTCCTGAGAAAACAGCTACCAGAAATCTTGGTTGGGAAAAAGTTTTTCCCAGGAAAAATTACGTATTTCATTGTATAGTCATTGCATCTAATTTTTAAGTTGAGGGAACGGGTAAAAATACTTTTGTTGCATAATTGTAGCACTGCAGTTATGTTAACGTTTCTTCACCAGAGATGTTTATCATGTTCAGGTATGAAGTGCAACATACATACAAAATGTTTGCCGCAATAATCTATTACAGTTAGTAACCAAAATAGTCTGCTGGAATAAAAGTGCAACATCATAACTCTACTAGTTTAACAGTCAGCCATCTTGTGTGTTTGTCTAGCTCGTGAACTCTCCCAACTAAACATAGCTTCCCAATGATGTTGCAAAATAAAAACATAGTTTGAAAACACTACAAAACTGATGATAAACGTTACCGGAGAGGCAAAATAGTTTGGTTGTAATTGTAAATCACTTTCTACCTTACCTGTCTGTCTGCCAGATAAAAAATGTTATATTTTTTACAGTACGACTCACAGAAAGTGAAAACAAAAACGTCAAGCTAAACGGAACTCTGAAAACTTCGGCGTTGATCATTTTTCCATTAACCAAAAGTGTCTGTTGACAGATAAATTTTTATTCACAAATTTTACTAGGTAAATAAATACTGATGATCATGAGATGTGTTCTCCCAAGCGTGCATATTTCATTATGCACAAATTTTGGTTGTCAACCAAAGCTGACATAACTTCCAAGGTTTCGTATATAAATTTAGACTTTGCTTTAGAGTTCAGACGTCAATATTTCTGCAAAAAAGTATTGGCTTACATTAATATAAACTCATGAAAAGAGTTACTTCAAAAAATTTTTTTACCAAGGAAATTAACTCGAAAAATGGTTGCACCTATGATTTTTGGAATGAAATTTGGCAAACAATTTGTAGTGATTATGCGTTGATATACATAGCGAAAAAAATTACAAATTTACAACATTAATCGCTAAGCCAATGAATTTCAGGAATTCTTGTACTGTATTAAATGTTTGAACAAAAGAGTATAAAAACAAGTTTAGGAACAATTTATTAGCTGTGGTTTTACCTGCAGTTTAGAGCGCATACTTTCATTATTATTCAGAAATAGATATTTTTCCCTATTCTGTCTTGTTTTCAGAGGGAAATTATTTTCCCGTCCCAAAATTTCCGGGCTTGAAAATTTGGTTTCTGCACATCCGTATGAACCGTTTGCTGAAAGTTGTATGTGACCGGTAGTTTACAGTATAATATAAATTATTCAGAAAAGCTTTTTTTTTTATGAAATGTGCAGGTTTTTAAAATTTGTTATAAAAAATAGTTTATAATGCAGCAGAAGGGATGGAGCAGATGGGACATCACGTAAAAAAATAATTTGTTTTTCAGGGTTACACCGAAAGGGTTTACGATTCTTACCTGAAGGGCAGTTGCCATTAAAATTTTACCTGTCAGTTAAATTTTTGACCCACAGTATCTTTTTTTTATTCCAGTACAAAGTTATCACAAAATTTATTTTTAACATCTGCTGTGTCCCCCTAGCATCAGTATCAGGTGCATCAGATTATTATGATCACACATTTTTTTGGAAGTGCATAGTTTGATGTGTTAGGTGTAAAATTAGCTGGTCCTGTAAAGACAGACATGTGTTAGAATCATATCCTGATTGAATTACATATACAATTACCCTACCCTGTGGCAAAACATATTTTAGTAGGGCTGTGTCAGTGGATGGCAGTATACTAGTTCGGCTTGAAATATATGAATGCTAATGAGTGTGTTCCATTGCAATGGGCAGCTGGCAGGTGCTGGTTGCGAGTGGAGTGGTTGAGTACATAGACACCCTGGAGGAAGAGACTGTAATGATCGCCATGATGACAGAGGATATGAAGCATGAGAAGGATGCCTACTGCAGCACGTTCACACACTGCGAGATTCACCCAGCTATGATCTTGGGAGTGTGCGCTTCCATCATACCCTTCCCTGATCATAACCAGAGCCCCAGGAACACTTACCAGGTATTGTGCCACATAGTGTTGTGTTGCTAGTTATTTGCACTCTTTGTGTGCTGAGCAACTGGTCATATGTGTCTATGTATGTGTGTGTGTATGTGTGTGTGTATGTGTGTGTATGTGTGTGTGTATGTTTGTGGGGGTGTTCTGTGGATAGATCCTCAGACAAGCAATTTGGTTCTATTCATGCCTCTACTGTATTTCCCACCCATTTTGTTTGGTCTTATTAATTTAGTTTTAGTATTAAATTTTACACTGTGTAACTCGCTGAAAAAATTTATGATGGTGTGATGTATATGTATACACTAATAATAGGCTAAATATGTACTTTTGTATGACACGTTCCAAAATTCTTATTCTAAGATAGTAACTCGTTTCAGTAATGTGTTATTTTTAGAACAGGTTAGCTGAAAAAAATTCCTAATTATCTCAAAACATTAGGTTCTGCTTAAGTGCAGGTAATGTAAGTTTGCTTTGATTGTCTGATCAAGTTCTTACAATGTTTCAATGTCTAAAATTTTTACTACGGTATACACTGTTTCAAAACCGTTGTTTTTGTGAATACGCACAGATCCATTTATCATATTCATAAGCTCGTTACCTTCCTTAAATTGATAGACGCCTACTTGGCCCGCCTCCATTTCACCAAATTTAAAACAGCATTTCCTGCAAAGCGCTTTTTTTAGTCAGGCTTTGATTTTTGTAGTGTTTTTTGGGAAAGTAACAAATGTAATATTTAAAATATAAATTTTTGTATTAATAGCCAGACGTATTCTGATCACTTTGAATTGTAGATATGGCCGATCCTCTTGTTCCCGAAAAAATTAGAGCACCTAGTGCTTTCTCGCTAGCGCATAGTCTGACTTTGTTGTGTTCAACAGAAAAATGAGGCAAGTTCACTGTTTTATATAACTTTAGCGCTAACTAAAGTATCGTCAGAAGATTCCCTCAACATTTGATACTAACTAAATTAGATAAAAAAAACATAAGTACGTATGTACATCCTGAATAGATAGCGCAACTGTTTACAAGATCGCAGATATACTGATGTTCAGCTAAGAAAAAACTACATTTTGTGTTGCTCTTACCTAAACTCATCAAAAATTACACATATAAGTGGTAGTGAAGAATTGCTATCACAGCCATTATGTTGTGTAAAATGAAGTTAGAAGTTCCAGAAGTGTGCAATATACAAACGTCTTTTTTTATTTAAAAAAGTGATGTTGCAGTGTTGGCAGAAAAGTTTCTACCAATTGTTGATAGGTACACTAGACCCCCGATTTTAGGAATACTCACGGTTCCTTTCATCACATTCATAAAATCGCTCCCTTCTAAAAATTGATAGCGGCCTATTTGGTCCCCCCTCCCTCCTCCTAAAATTTTAAAATTGCATTTTTTCTGCAAGGTACCTGTAGTTGGACCCCGACTTCCGTAGCATTTTGCGAGAAATTAATTAATATAGTAATAGAAACATAAATTGATATTGGTAGCGAGACGGCTTACGATCAAAAGCACACCGTTGAGCAGTAATTACGACCAATCTTAGTCCATAAAAAATGAGAAAACCCAAGATTCCGAATGTCTTTTCTCGAGAGAAAAGAATGACATCCGTAGCGATTAACGGAAAAATAAAGTAAGTAATAGTTGAAATATAAATTTCTATCAATAAGCAGACGTCTTATAATCAAAAGAACACCGCTGAACAACAGATATTACTGACCCTTGTCCACCAAAACAATGATAAAACCGAGCTTCCGAGCGCCCCCTCATGAGCGAATAGGTTGACTTCAGTTGCGTTTAATGTATAAAAAAGGCAAGTGATATTTGAAATATAAATTTATATCAATAGGTACACTTCTTACAATTAAAGTAACACCGCTGAACAGTAGAATAGACCAACCCTTGTTCTTCAAAAAATGAGAAAACCGAGCTCCCGAGTGCCTTTTCACAAGTGCAAAATCAGTTTTTTTTTCTGTTACTGCAGAAAACCAGACTAGATATTTATAAAATATGCCGACGTTGAATCAGCCAAAAACGCCACTTTTTGATGTTCTTACCAAAAATTGTCGATAATTACATGCATAAGTGGGTGGAAGTAATTGTTGTCACAGCCAGTATATTACGTAAAAATTAATTAGGATTTTCGGGATCATGCAATACATGAACTTCTAATTTATTTCCAAAGCTTGGCATACCTGTGATGCAGACAAATGTTTCTACACTTGTGGATAGGTAGCGCGATCGTGCTCTTTTGTGGAATGCACATTTTACGACATTCAGTAAAGCACTGTTCAAGCAAATTATGTGTCACGTTAATTGTTTTAAGTACTACGTACTGTGTTAGCCCAGAAAAAAAAAATTTCACGCTATTATCTTTGTGGTTTCAAGAACGTAAATAATTCAGCGCGAGATGAGAGAAATACGACTTGAAGATGTGGAGAAATAGCCTAGAAGGAGAAGGAGGCAGTACTAGAGTTTTAAGAGTTTATGCGCATGCGTCAGAACGATGATCAGATTGTACGGCCTTCATTTAGATCCTAATTCGTCATAGTGGCAGGGAGAGTAGCCGGCCTTGGCACAGGCGTGGCGGCAGCACGTGGTTTTCAAACTTTCACTGCTGCATTTTTAATAGATTTTCACAGTTTTCGTTTTATTTTTAGTATTGTGACTTGCCAAGTAATAATGGCCACTCCACAACTCATTAGTGCTGTGTATTACTGTATGTACTCGTGTATAGTGCACCCTCATGTATAGTGTGCACCACGATTTTTGCAACAAGTTACACGAAAAAAAAAAATTTGTGCCTCGCTAGTATGTAAAATAAAACCCGGGAGGATGAGCGGTGAAACAGCAGGAGGGACGCTATGATGGAGGGGTCAAGGAATGAGGGGGGAAGAAAGGAAATATAGCTGGCAACATATAAAAGAGAGAGGAAAGATAACATTCACACTATAAGAGTGTGAAGGCAGAGAGGGTGGTGGCGAGCCAGGAGGGGTGGGGTGGCTTGTCTCTCTGCCAAGGTCACTTGCTGTCTGCCAGCCCTCGCCTTGCCCTCGCCTTGCACATGTGTGCCTTGCTCTGCTGTGCCAGCTGCTTCCAGCATGTCGCCTCCCTCCTCCACTGAGCCATTGAGATACCATCCCCCTAAGATAACATGCCTTGACAGCAGCAAGCTTGCCTTTTTCTATCTCTCCTGGTGTGTTTGAGGGTGTGGCGGAAAAAAAAAAAGAATGACTCTTTTTTTTTTCTTCCTTCCTTTCCCGTGAAAAGATAGCAGGTCATGAGCCAAATATCAATATACAGTTATTGCTATTCTTATTCTAAAGAATTATAGCAGAAGTTTATTAAGTGATTGCACTTTTTTCATTTCGATTGGTATTCATTAGAGCCACCTTTTTTCTGTGAAAATATTTTCATCATTTTGTCAATTTTTATGAGCTGATTTAGTAGATTTGTTCGTTATTTTTCACGTAATTTTGTCATAAATTTTTCTAATTTTGTAAATGTCTATCAACTATTTTGGAGGTAGCGAATGTGTGCAAGGTATCGTACTAAATAAATGACATTCTTTACACAAATATGTTAATTGAGTGGTTGAAGATCTATCCATTTGTTACATTTGCCGGTTAGATTAGGATTGTTAAACACTCCAATACATATTAATGGAATGGGGGATACAATTTTATAAAATAATATTTGTCGCAAGAATAACCTATTATCGGTAATACTTTTCTCAAGTAAAATCAGACTGTTTCTAAAAAACTACAGAAAATTCAGTAGGCCTACTTAATATTAGATTATGTTGAACCTCCTAACAAGTTTAACCACCGACTACAGTATATAATTAAACTGTGAGATAAATTTAATTACGTCATATTTTGTGGCACTGCTTCAGTATTAATTACTTGAGAAAAAGGCCATAAATAATAAAAAAATTCTTGAATAGCATAACCTACATACCTTGAATTTGTTCATTCGTATTTCGCCTCTAAATGTTCTATTTAAGACGTAACAATTTTACCCCCGTTTTCACTCTTATTTGTCGCCGGAAAATTTATGCTGGTGTATGTCATTCGTTCCTTGTATTTTACATGATGCGTAAAGAAAATTTACATTGTGTAACTTTCCAAGACTCCCATTCTTGCAAAATATACGTCACGTCATTATAAACTTAAATTTCTTTGTTCGCAATTAATGTACAGTAAAACCTCATTATAACGACCCATTTTATAACGACCACCTGTCTATAACGACCCGTTTTTGGGAAACCGTGATTTTTTAATTTTTTTTTATTTCAAATTTCAAGGAAATCGGCAAAAAATAGGTTTTTGTACGCCGTGTTGCGTTTCTAGTGGTGAGAACTGTACTCCACTCCACGCGGCAAGCGGTGACTCATCCTTCCTTTCTCCAGCCGTAACGGTACTTTTATCTTCCTTTCCCCTCACGTGAATACCCAGCGCGCTCGCATTCTCCACCTTTGTCCACGTGCCAGTGTTATCTTGCTTGCTGTTAGATACGCTGCACGCTCTCTGTTTCCTCTATTATAACGACTTTATTGCTCGACTTTTGGATATCTCATGGTGTTTTACGATTTATGACGATACTTCCATAATGAGTGGAAAGCGAGTCGGCTTGTCGCTTCTGAAGAAGTTTGAAATAATCAAGGAAGTGAAATTGACACAGAAGCCGAAGTCAGAGATTGCGCGGGAGTTCGGCATCCCGAAATCAACATTGTTTACGATCTTAAAAATGAGGGACGAGGTCGTTAATGCAATGCAGAAGGAAGGACGCAATGCAAACGTAAAAAAACTAAGGCGTACGATGTGGACTTTAAAAAAAAAAATAGGACACAGTTGTTCGGCCCTTTAATGTGTCAGACTTTTATTTTATTGTGTGTTTGTTTAGTGTCACGTCAACGCAGTGATAATAGTAAACAAATGATCTGCCTAATTTATCACGTTTGTTGGATATTATATCTGGTAAGTTTTTTACTAGTTTACTTGTACGTAGTTTTTTTGTGATTTGTTTTTCCGTGCGTACTCTTTAATAAATTCAAACGTTTGCTTGTACAACCGCTACGACTATGCTGTTAACTAACACTACACTTGTAAGTGGGGGCCATGTCGTTACATTTTCTTTGTCCTGAACAATAACACATTGACATGTATCTTTAATATTTTAACTGAGCGATAACGTAACGTCACAGTGCACGCCCGCGATTTTCTTTCAACCGGTCTCAAAGCAGAGCAGGCTGACGCGCAGACTAGGACAGCTGCTGTGGCTGTGGTATTGATCGGCGCATGCGCGCGCAGCCATCTCCGGCACCTACCTTCCCCCCCTCATCGTAGTCTATCCTCTCGGCCGGCCGATAACAAGCAAGCAGCGACACGGCACGTAACCTCACAGCGCGTGACTTTCTAAAGTGTTCATGGCGTAAAATAAAAGCCCCGAGAGTAGAATACACTATCGCCTTTTTCTCTAAAAGACGCCTGGTCATAAATTTTGTTTATAGCTAAGTTTAAAAGTACGACTTATTATTGCTTAAGATGACCGAACATGGACTTAATGTGAAAACGGCCTATTTCGACATATAGAGGTTCCAAATGGGTCCGAAATCTTATAACGACCACCTCTCTATAACGACCCTAATCTCGGGAACCGTGAGGGGTCGTTATAAAGAGGTTTTACTGTATATTTATTTTATCTATACAAATTTGAAACGAGAATCACATAAAACCAGAAAACAAACACGTTGCGTTACTTAACCTAAACAACCGCCATTTTCGTGTCACTTTTGGTACTCTTGAAACTCGCTTTCACGGTTGAAAATAGATTTTCTCTATTCATATAGTTAATGTCTCGAATCAGATGTAAGTTACTACGGAACCCGCCAGAAATTGCGCAATTATTTCGTAATTTCACACCTAATTGATACATTTTGCGATTTTATTGCGTCGCGAAAAACGGGTGCCTCTAGTAATCATGTACCATTGTGAAACTTAAAAGGGAACATTACAATATATGTACAGTACTGTAAAAGTAGAGCTTCCTATTTTGCACGCAGGTTTTTCTTAGGTAATGTGCATGATACAGCATGCTGAATGATTTTTGATGGGTTTGCAGAGTGCTATGGGCAAACAGGCCATGGGTGTGTATATCACGAATTACCACGTACGAATGGACACACTAGCTCATGTACTGTACTACCCTCATAAACCCTTGGTTACAACACGCTCCATGGAGTACCTACGGTTCAGAGATCTGCCTGCGGGAATCAACTCCGTGGTCGCCATTCTTTGCTACACTGGCTACAATCAGGAGGACAGCGTTATCATGAATGCCTCCGCTGTGGAACGTGGCTTCTTCAGGTGTGTGCTTTGTAGTCTATGTTGTAAAATAATCCTTGTTTTTTTTTTTTTTTTTTTTTTTTTTTTTTTTTTTTTTTTTTTTTTTTTTTTTTTTTTTTTTTTTTTTTTTTTTTTTTTTTTTTTTTTTTTTTTTTTTTTTTTTTTTTTTTTTTTTTTTTTTTTTTTTTTTTTTTTTTTTTTTTTTTTTTTTTACCAAAGCTGCAAATGGTAAATACATGATTAAATTTTAACTGTCTCCAAATTTTATGAATAAGTTATTCTATATTTTTAAGTCACAATACTATTTCAAATTGCCACATGATGCACAGCGGGCTGCAATGGGCCTTTTTCACAAATTTTACTGAGAATATTAACGTAATCTGCGTTAAAAAACTAATGATAGGAGGTGAAAATTTTAAATTTGGAGTTGATTTGAGGTAAATACGAGCATTTAAAAATTGTGCATTCAAAACGTCTGCGAAAACCCTACGTCATAACATGGCGGCCGCTGTGACGTCAGCCGGTTTGGAAGTAGGCCAGCACAGTAGCAGATGCGCGAGTGCAATTGTTAAAGAGTGTTTGGCAGAATGCTTGACTGTAAGTGGCATTTTGTGCCTAGATGCACAAATAGGAGCATTAATTCAGTCTCAAAACTGTGTTGTACTGTCTCCAAATCCAAACAAATATGACTGAAATAGTTCAAAGCTGCGCGCCGAGACGGGAATGTTTTGATGACCAGTACTTTGTACTGTTGCGAAGATAATTTTGACGTAAGTACAAAATAAATATATAGCTATTTAGGTTGTGATATGTATAATTCATTTATTTAATGTTGTTGGAGATTCATTTATAGCTATGTTAAGCACGGAACTTAAGGAACACAGCAATGAAACCCCAACGTCATGTGTCTATATTTAATGCTGTCTTGGATGTAAACATTGCAAACGCTAAATGTTATTATAATCATATTAAACTGATATTTTCGATGTTGACACGAATCTGCATTTAATAAATCAAATATTCTTGATAATTTTAGGAGGGATGGGAGTTTTAATTCTGGTATTTGTTTTTCTTTCTTAGTTGAGCATTAGTGAAAGCCCTGGTCGCCGGTGCTAGGCCTCCCCAATTCAACTTCAGACCTGTCACTCCATTGGCCATGGAGGGGTAGGCCTGGGGAAGGAGGGGAATGTCTGGTTCCGCCGGTCGGCGGTAGGAGCGCTCTTGTCTGAGAGTTGGAAGCCGATACTCACTATTTTGCATCGTAATTCATGAACTGTAAAGGGCATGTAATATTTGTTTAGTTTGTGAATAGAACGTTCTTAAAATTTACTGGATTTTCTTTGCTCAAGAATGGTACAAAATAGCCTGTTATCACTAATAGCTATAAGCATATATTAGGTGATTTCTAGTTTCTTGCTCGGGGTTTACACGAGTTGTGGTTTAGGCATAATCTTAAGGGAGTGTTGTAATGAAGGACTTAACCCTAAATGAGTAAATTGAGTAATGTTCGGGTCAAATTTAATAAAGTATGCACAGTTTTTGGCGAATTGTTATATTTCAAAAACAGTGTATAGTGCAAATAACTTACTATCGCAAGGTAATTTGTTGGCGTAGGCCTACTTCTTTTAGCCTCGCATGGGAATAAGCTTACTAGTAAGTTCATATTTATTTTTAAACAAATTCAATGATTTGAATAAAACCGTAGGCCCGTTTATTAAATTAATAGTTGTATTATGTTAGAATTACATATTTGCAGGAGTCAATGTAAGCTTTTAATTTTAAGTTTCTGTCCTCCCATATTATTAATGCATGTCAATGGGCATGTAGGCTTACACCTTGTGGGTTATGTTACCACTTGTGAGTAAATAAAAATGTTATACCGAGGTCAACTTACGAACATATTTAAATAGAGATGTTATTATATTATACACCTTCGTGGTTTCGTGATTTTTTTTCCCTCCTTGTTGAGGTAACTACGAGACGAATTTGAGGTTTTACCGTACAGAACTAACCTAAAACAATTTGGGGAAAATTAATTTTTTAAAATGAAAATAACTAGTGTAGTTTATTGATATTGCGTTTGATTGGCTAGGTATTACAGTGTTTACGTACTGGTCATACATTTGTGTGGTTACATACATTTTTACTAGCCTACAGTAAAATTTGGTTTCCTTGATAAAGCTAGGCCTAAGCTGTTTGTTAATTTCTCGGAAATATGTGTTATTAACATACATCCATGCAAATTTCTTCAGAACGTATGAGGAATGCTACAGTTCAATGCAACTAGTGCTATCAATCATAAAGTTGTATAGTTTCAGATTTTTTATATAGCCTACTGTTAACAATGCTCCCATATGCATATCAGCCTATTTTGTTCTTTTGTAGCTTAGACATGCCAACATTAATTGCCGGGTATTACATTTGTTTTAGAGAAGTGGTTAATATGTCAACAATTTGTTACGACATTAATTAATAATTTCTAGATTTAGACTAATGAAGCAAGATTCTCGCCGTATGAAATCTTGCTTTGTGACGGCCTGATAGGAGAAGGTTCATTGTAAGCCTACTCATTTTTAGACAATGTTTCTATTAATTTGTTGCGTTTATTACAGAAGACAATAACAACCAACCTTGCCCTACTAGAAATACTGCCTGGTATAACAATTATGTTTGTTTATCGTAAGAAACATGCAGCCGCCAAATTATCGTCTCTTGTTAACAGTGACATGATTGATTTAGCTTCATCGTTGTTTATTATTCAATAAACGATCTATGACATACATATTTTAAAAACGTCTGCAGTTGTCGTATACTGAAAAACAGTAATTTTTCATCTCGGAGTGTATTAAAAGTTTTAATTAATGAATAGAAACTCGTGAACCCATATAAACCCCGTGGCGCCTCTCATTTTGGGTACAGTGTAGTATTCGTTGTTTTTTAGATAACTGCATATCATAAATACGTTTACCTTCGGTACATTATCTGACTGGGCTTTAACGTACCCGTCAGACAATGCCATCATACGTTACGGCATGCATGAAGCACAATATAATTATACATTTCACTGCTGTTCTGTGATTTCTCCGATTAAGGAACGCGAGTGTTTAAGTTTCCATACTGGCTGATGACGTGGACCAATCAAAATCCGTTCACAGACATGGCTGCGTCAGCTGTTATTTTCATGATCTTATTTTGTGTCACATTTCTAAACGAAAGTGTTTAGAGGAAAAATTATTTTTGCTGTTGTCATATTTCTTCGTTATAATTAATATGACATACGTTTCAACTAATTTTAAATTTCATGCAACTCCCCCATTGTTCTTAGTAAATATACTGCATATGTCCACAGTTATTCAGTCAGATTATGCAGTTCTGGTTCCAATTCGCATCTTCGTCATCTGACCTCAGTGAAAGCTTTTTGGTTCTGCCTGACAACAGTGTGTGTGGCGTTGTAACCAGTCACGAGTTGCAAGCTGGCTATGTGTTTATGTACAAGCAGGGTGTGGGAGGTAGAAAGCGTGAGACACGGTGTATTCTTACTGTCCTTTCTTCTTTGTGCGAGTGACCTGACAGATACAACAGTTGTGCTGTTGGTCAAGGCATTTCACCCACTTATCTACCATACACAAGATCTAGGCCCAAGCGACAGAGTAGCAGGCTGATATGCCTGGCCATGCCAGGGATCTAGGCAGTCGGCCAGAGAATTTTGCATTTTATAGCAGTAATAGTAGACTTTCGTATTTTATCACGGTTATTTCGCATTTGCGAAACTTCCGGGACTAATTATCTTGCATTAACAGAGAGAGATGGAAAAATTTACTTTGCTTTACTAATACCATATTTGCCGGCATGTAGGACGACTCACACATAGTATGCGTCATGGTTTTTAAGATTCAAAATCTTGAAAAAAAGTAGATTGTAACTTTTTAAATTCTTGGCAAACATATTTTTTTCCCTTTACCATAAAGATAAATATTTAGTTGAAATAGTTTTATTGCATTTATTACCAGTGTTGTGACATGTACTAGCACGTACCCCATACTTGGTTTCTTATCATATACAGTGGATTCTCTATCCACAGTTTCTCATGGGACTGACAAAAAATTTCAATACATGAAGGATTTCAATGGATGTGGTCTTAAAATGCTGTAAAATAAATTAATCGCCCCCAGAATGTGTTCCATGGATGCAGGTACAGTATTTCAATCCGTCAGGTTTCAATACATAGAGAATCCACTGTAGTAATTTCAACTTTTTTTATTCTCTCTTAGTTAATATTTTTTTTTTGTTTTTTATAACAATTTAACTAGGCCAACGTAACCAAGTATAAGGAAAGGATGTATACGGCGGGATCCAGCATATTAATTGGGGATGCTAGTGGAAAAATTAACAGTAAAATTTTATTCAAAATTTAAAGTTTAACAGTTAAAGCAAGATAAAAGTAGTACATTTTATGTGTCAATTTTATCTGATTTGTTTCGTGTCTGGACTCATTTTAAAGAGAATTTAATTTTGAACAATTTTTCTAAGTAATGTTTTCTTGTATTTTGCCTCATTTGAATTTTTAAAATTTCAAGTAGCCTCTTAGCTTGCTTCTTTTGGAATGGGATTATCTGGCAGGCAGGTTAGAGTTCAAAGGCTTGGAGGCACGTACACAGACGTGCTAAAATGTGACTAAGGCATCATGTAGTTAGGCCTTCGACATGGGTGGTAGTGTCGTGTGCAACAGAACTCCAAAAAGGTGGTGATCCGCGACAGATTGATGATTCAGCACATCCCCAATTAATATACTGATGAATATTTAGTTGTTACTGTGCAATAGAAAGTTATGCAAATTTATTTGTAACTGTGTTACGTAATTTTCCTTCTGTATAAATCTCAACTGACTGTTTTTTAAAAGAAGTTGGATCATGGTGTATCACTCCGCCGGGTGGCTTCGACAGCGCACATTTGCCACGAACGAGGGAGTCTAGTGGTATGGTCAGTCGGGAACGGACGTGTTGATGTAGGACCGGGGAGTCTTCAAAAGATGGTTGGAGAGGGCGGACAGTGTGAAAGCGTGGTTAGGAAGCGGGCCTGCGCAGTAAAACCAAAGGGACGCTGGCACAAATAGTTAGACTGCCAGTGTTGGCATTTTCACTATTGTCTTGGTTAGTATACCAAGAATCAATGCTACCTCTGTAGAAAGGTAGACAGAAAAGGAAGCAACTAGTAACGTATGAAAGCTTCCCCTTTACAGTATTCATTATGTAGTCAGATCCCTTGTATGTAATGATAACATTTGTACTGATTAGTTGAATAGCGGACCAACAGCGAGTTGAATTCCAGCATGCAAGCTATTCCGTGGTGAACTTCCGGCAGTGTGTAGCCAAACAGCTTTAAATAAAAAAAAAAAATATATATATATATATATAAAGTATATAGTATTCTTTTGTTGTCTTCTGATTATAAAAAAACTTAAGTTCATTGTTGTCACTGTTCTGAAGCCAGGAGTCTAGAATTATTAAAAGGGAACTGTTTCTTGCGGCAAATATTGTTGTAAGCAAAAGCCTTACTGGAAAATATAAAGACATGCAACTGAGCTGGTTTTTCTAATTGTACTAGCAAGCTTTTCCTGCTTTAATCAAATTATCTCCTGGAAATATTATCAGCACTGTTCTAGTTACAGTCTGATTTATTTTTTTTCTGCTAAACGACCTAGTAACCTCACCACTGAGCATTCGGGCAAGTATAACTCAGAGGCAAACTTCCTCCCCCATCGATGGCAACGAGAACTTCCAGAATAAGAAACAGCACTGACAAACACCAACAATGGCAACACATCGCCCATTCAGCCACAACCAAAGCACATTACAGTATATAAACATCATAGGGGACATATAAACTTATAACATTGGCTACTAATGCCCTCCGGGCACCCGAGAGTCAAGGAAATGCACGGCGGCGGTAACATGTGGCCGGCGACATCATCAGTTGCCTACAGTTGTGCGCGATTTGGTAAATGCCGGACTGAGGCTGGCCGCGCACTACATGGCAATGCCGTGCTGCAGCAGCTGCTTGCAAGGTCATCACATTCCTGTGTGCTGTTGTTGCCTGCTAGCCAAGCTAGACACATGAATGTGTGGTACGGTACCTAGATCATTGTTTTCTCTGCCCAAGAGTTTTGTGCTGGTTGAAACAAGGATCAAGAGATGCTGTACCTAGAGCCTTGTTTTCTCCATCTGAGAGTAATGTGCTGGCTACATAAAGGATCTAGTCACGCGCTCCAGTTGTATTGATAGCCAAGCGACGCATGCTTCGCTGCAAGGCAAAAGTATAATGCTCATCAAAATTTTGTACCGTAAATTTTATAAAAAAAAAAAAAAAACGGGGCAATTGTTTTGATTTGTGATGGAAAATGCAATCCTTGTAACATCATACTACTCCACAGCTTACAGCTTAACTTTCAAACAATTTTAAGGTTACCAATAATTTTCACACCTTATATTAGACGAGTAGCAATTTTTGAAAGCCAAAAATATGTAAAAATCGTAGTCTTATATGCCGGCAAATACGGTACAAGCATCAAAACTTTGCAGTTTGTACTTGATGACTTTGCAAAGTCTTAATACTACTATTTTCAGCAACGTATTGCTTTTTTCTTTTCAGGCTTATTCTTTAATATTTATGTTTATAAAAAACACGAATTAGTTTTTTATGAAAATGCCTACCTACCGATGATACAGCTAATCCACTTCTTACTTGCATGTATGAAGATATTGGATGAAAGCAAGAAAGAAAAAAAATGTAGCTACCCTTGTACTACTCGTACATTTTTTCTCAAAAACAAATTTGAAGTGGAGTGCAGGTCATATACAGAAATCACGGTTTTTGATAACTGGAGCTTGGAATAGTTGGACTTATGCATTATAGACTGCTGTAAGGATATATTATAATGGAAATATAAGTACAGTGGAATCCCGTCATAGGGAACACGGAAATATCGAAAACACGGTTATAGCAAAGTGTTTTTGAGGAACCTTCGAAAAAATTTTAAAAAATGCCATGAAAAATGTGAATTTTATGAGTAGAAACATGTATGGTGAGTCGTATGAAGCAGGCTTGCAGCGAGATTCGTGACCTTGTGAAGCAGGCTTGCGCGATGTACTACGTGACCTTTTGAAGTGAGTAGGTATTTGTTAGCCGGATGCAACCCACGCGCCACCACCCCTCCCCCCTCCGAGCCAGCTAAAGGCACTGTCATGTGAGTCATGCTTGTGCCTGGACACATCGCTTACCTCCCCAAACTCAAGCGGACGTTGTTGGCCCGTTTCGACTTAGCAAATAGTTGCACCCATACTTGTTGGGTATCATTGTAACCAGCACATACTTGTCTGTTAAAATAAACCTATATTTCCTTAAAATAATGTACTACTTTGTAATTAAATAAGATTAAAGACAGTTTTAATGCAATTTTTGGGTTTAGGGGTCAGAATCTGCCAAATTCGGCTATAGCAAAGTTTGAACCCAGAACCGTGACATTTTGCTATAGCGAGATTCTACTGTATGTATAAAACCTTGTAATATCAGATTGTAAGTGGTAAATACGAAATGCCGGCATTGCCTCAGCCCTGGTAACAGCTGTGCATACATTTTTTGGCAATGTCTACCGAGTTCTGCCAAGCCAACGTCCACCTAGATCTTTGGTCTCGCTCACCCAGTCCAATGAACGAGTGTCTCGGCGCTCATAGCGAGGCATGTGGTTGTATGGGAAACCAAGACTGAGATAGCATTTCTTTGCTCTGCTAGAATGAGCCACGGTACTGTGCGCTGTGTAAGTATCAACAACTGTCAATAGAGTGCAGTACACCTTTTACCTGCAGAACATTCACGTCACTGGCAATACAACAGTGCGCCACCTTTCGCATTCTCATTCTTTATCTTCCATCCAACAACGTCAAGCAGTGCTGAGCACTATTTATACTTCTAGGGGTGTCATGTTGTTCTTAAGACATCATCTACATATTTAATTGTATTAAGATTTATATTATTTATTTTAGCTTTTGAACTAAAGGGAACTGATATGTATTGTGGAAGAAAAATTTTCTTTAAGAAAGAGTTGAAAAAGTGGGGCGTGGGTCTTACATGGGGGCAAGTGGTACACGTGTAAATTCTGTACTTTTCCTAAATATTTTTAGAAGATTATCACGATAGAATTTTGATAGCTAAATTATGTAGCAGATTATAATACAATGAAAATATAGATTTTGGTATCAAGTAACTGAATATACTGAATAGTACTCTAACTTTGGTAAAATAACAGTGAACCTTTCTACCTGTTTCCCATGAATGACTTTCTTTACTTAAATATGTTAGAGTGGTTGAAAATCTACCCATTTATTACATTTGATGGTTAGATTAGGCATATAAAACACACTAATAGGTACATATGAATGGTATGGGGATACAATTTTATAAAATAACATTTGTCTGAAGAATAAGCTGTTGTTGGTGTTATTTATTGCAGTGTAAAATCAGACACTTTCTAAATAAAATGAAGAAAATTATGTACGGTATTTACTCGCATAATTGTCGCAGCAATTTTACAAAATTTTGTGGAAAAAAAAATGTGAGGTGCAACCATTATGTGGGGAAAAAAAAAAATTAATGAAACTTTTTACAAAATCGTTTAAAACGCTAAATTAAAGAAGATAATATCTAGGTACATGGTATACATACCAAATATTTATTTACAACGCAGTTCAGACTGCATGTATTTTAGAAGTTCATTGTCTGAATTACTGTACGTAGATTCTGATGCGTCAGATCCGTTTACGCATGTACTTCGTCTCTACCCTTGCACATAATCATTTCTAGAGAATCATTGCGCGCATTGTTCCGTAACTCACGAATGTACTTATTCACTTGCACATCCACTTCAGGAAACTTCCCACACTTAGGCTCTCAGAAAGCCTTGTGCTGGTACACAGCTGTATGGAGGTCCCCCACGCGGTACTTTTTGTGGCTTCAAGTGTATAGCTAGCCCCACACATACCAATACATACCACAGCTCAATTGCAGGATATAACAGTGGATAACAAAATACATAATAATAATAATAAAGACAAATGTCCTCTCAGTCAGTGGAGCGAGCACTCTTAGGCCTATATCTCATTTGGGCTGGGGTGGGTTTGTGCGGTGAACGGAAACAAAAGAATGACTGGTTGCTAGTATCAAAGGATCACGCACACATTACAGTCAGTTTTGAGTGAAAGAAAGAAAACTTAACAGCATGAATTTCGACGTCGTTTACTTTCACTAGGAAAACAGTAGCACCACGTGCTTGTGGTAATACAGTTCAGAATAAAAAAATAACGATGGGCTCAACCGACGGCAATGAGAGCAAATGAAATAAATAAAAATAAAAGTTTCTCCACTGTTAAAACGCAGAGTATTTCGGCCGCTACTCTGAGATGATCACCCAAATCAAAATTACTGCAACTCCACCTTGCCTAACCACGCGACGGCCTGGACCCCGCCGAGACACGTCCGCCCTCTACCTCTACTCACACGCTAAGTAAGACCTCGTGGCCCAGCACCATGGCTGCTGCCTCCGGCTGGAAAATGCCCAGGATGACCAACCATACATACCCAGGGCATACTCTGCATTCCTATTCGAGTATCCAGCTTATTTTTAGAACAGATATATCCTTTCAAAGTTACGTTTATATCATTTAAATAAATAAAATTACAAACAAGCTTACACACAATGTTACCATCAGTAGTGACGTCAGTCGTACGCCGGGTGATTCAACTTTATAAAATTTTAACTCTCAAACATGTACAGTAGTGCAATATTTTCCTACGGCTCTGGATACTCTTACTACTCAACAGCACTCTTTCTTAGTCATATTAAAATAACTTTAAGCGGTTTGACCCATTGTGATAGTAGAATATACAGGGATGAATAAATACAATTTAGTGATGAAATATCTCTTGAAGGTGTCCAGACTACTTCCCCACATTGCATGTACTTGAAACCACACTTTATTGCTTTGTTTATGACATCAAATCAGGACACATAATCGTTGCGTCGCACCAAATGACACTTAACACACATTTTTGTTATGGGAGGCCAGGCACAGAAATAATACAGGGCGACTTCGAAGAGAGAAGGAAAACACAATTATACCAGTTACCTCATGTTGCAAACAAAAGTACCTAATAAAACTCTGTCAAGCATCCAGGGTTCCTAGGCCTATATATTAACGCCATGAGATTTATATCATCAAAGAACCAAAATACTACTTTTGTTACTGTTAATAATTACAGCCAAAAATCCAGCATAGCTGGCTGTGAAGAGGAAGAAATAAAAATAATATAAATTTGTAATAGGTTGGGGTGGAATGGCAAAAAAGTACCTTACAGCTCGCCTAGATGAACTTATTTCAAGTCGTCGTCTTTTTTTACGCCAGTCACGAATAAGTTTTTCACTTACTGAAAATTTCCTTTCTGCAGCCCGAGTTCCTTGCTCTTAAGCAAATGCAATTACACTGAACTTGAAAGTGGCAGTATACGAATTGTATTTACCCATATTCTCACAAAAAAACTTTCTAACATATTGCAATTACCAGTACTTTCCAATCCAATGCGAAGAAGATAAAACAATGGCGTCACTGCATCTCTTCCATACACTCACATTCCTTCCTCCCACACTGCCAATTAGGACATGCCTCTCAAGGTTGGACCAACAATATGCACCTATTTGGTGAAACCTGGACCACACACTACATGAAAGCAGGCTGTTCCATTTAATGTACCCATTTAACTCGTATGTGAGCGGCATGCCAGCTGATCGCACCTCAGTCGCTGTCAATAAATTAGGGTGCGACGATTATGGGGAGAATCTTAAATACCAAATTCAGTACCTCAAAAAATGGATGCGACGATTATGCAATGGCAACGATTATACGAGTAAATGCGGTACTTAATATTAGATTATGTTCAGCCTCCATTTTTTACATTAGACCTAATAATTTTATTAAACTGTGAGATAAATTTATCTAAGTCATATTTAACATTGCGTCAGTATTAATAATTTGAAGGTACAAAAAATGTGATAAATGAAAAAGCTTGAATAGCATAATCTACATGCCTTGAATTCTTTCATTCGTGTTTTGCCTCTAAATGTTCTATTTAAGATGCAACAATTTTATCCCCGTTGTTTTAACTCATTTCTTGTTGCTGGAAAATTTATGCTGAAGTATGTCATTCATTCCTTAAATTTGTACGTGATGCGTGAAGAAAATTTACTCTGTGTCATTTGCACAGACTCCAAATCTGGCAAATTATAGTTTACATCATTACAAATGTAAGTTTCTTTGTTCATAATTAATTTTGCTGTATAAAAATATATAATATTAATTTTATCACCACAAATTACGAACAAAAATAAATGGGAATCGCATAGTACCATGATAAACAAACATGTTGCGTCACTTAACCTAAATAACTGCCATTGTTTTCATGTTTCTTTCGAAACTCTCTTTCATGGTTGAAAATCCATTTTCTAGATTTGTACAATCAATATTTCGAATCAGTCGTTATTTACTACAGAACACATCAAAAATTGCACAATTATTTCGTAATTTAGCAAATATTTGATAAATTTCACCATTTTAAACAGAAGTAGGAAATTTCACAAATATTGTGCAATTTTGTGCAACGCGAAAAACAGGTGTCTCCAAGTATTAATAATAATAAGAAAAAGCACTTGCCTATAAGATGCATGAATTAACTATTCCATTCATTGTCATGCTTGCTTGCAAAACTGCTTAAAGGTCACTGAGCTAGTAGTGCTTTAATTTCTTGCATGAACTTGAGCAATTACATGTAAACAATTATTTTGGATCCATGTTATGGATACATTATATTCGGAATTGCTAACTAAAGAAATAGCTGAAAATGAGGTTTCCCGGTGTTTGTGCTATTTTAATTTGTGATCTCACGAAACATCCATGCAGCAAACTTTTTATGTAAGCAAGTAGTGTCAACACTACTTCATAGACTGTGTTGCCACCGACATCTTACAGTTCCTACTCCATGGGCGCGCATGTTTACTCTCTTCGTCAACTAAATGGGTTCAGGGTTGCTCTCGGCTAGTCACGGTCTCAACAGTAGAGACTCAAGTTCTTACTCATCGCCGTTGACGACTACTCACTCAGGCCTGTGTACAGTAAGGTGGTTACCACTAATAAATGAGAATATCACTATTAGGTTGCATGATGTTTATCCCAACTTCAGATTACACTCTACCAGCATGGTTACAAAACCCCGTGGGCTCTCACCGTAAAATTTAAACTGTAAGTTTTAATTTTTATACAAATTACGACCAGTAACTAAGTTGCAAAGCCCAGTGGCCCATGCTTCTCAAAACTGTATGTGCCCTGGCACTGATGCTACTACACTCGCATCCCGCCCACGTGCTTCCACAGGCGCTTTCCCACACACGTCCTCCCTCTACGACATCACAACAGCTAAGAAAAGAATAGCTAAGGTCCAGCGCCCTCGCTGGCCCAGCCGGAAGTCGCCCATAGATAAGATGCCACTGTATGGCCACCTCAGACTCCCCTTCACCTACTGAGAGCACTCCTTATTTTACTGGTGCTGCTGTTATCCATTCCTATTGGGACTACAGCTTAAAACGGCAAGTTACAAATTACAACCTTAAATATTACAATTTCTTGTTTCAAAACATTTCCCTTGAAATCATGTTATCTCAGTTCCTTTTATTTCCTTGCGGTGTTGGTGGTAGCAATTATATCAGTTCCTTGTGCTCAGCGCTTCTTAACATCTGCATTTCTAAGAACAAAGGGGATGTAAACAACAACATGAACAATTACATTTTCCTTAGCCTCAAGTGCTCTCACCTACCATACATAATGGTCAAATTAAGTAGTAATTATTTATTTATACCGGTTAGGCCCACCGCTCGTAAACTTAATTTATTTACTTTACAACGAATTTCAATGCTTAAATTTATATAGACCAATATTTCTGTCCTCTTCCCCTCCTTTATCTCCTGCCGTGGTCTACACCTACATACAGGTGTCAAGTCCCGGCCTCACACAACTTAATTTTAACACAGGTCCTTCGTTTGTTGCTTCCCTTGGTGATCTCGACGCACTACATTGCCCTCGGCACCACTCATCCTTTCTCTTATAGCTAGTGCTCACGAAGCATACCGGGATCCCATTACACCTATGCTGACGCCGGTGATCACGTACAGAAATATGTTTATGTTTAAGAATTAAGTTTTAAATTATGTTACGTTTATGCTAGACTGAAAGCCACAACTACGCATCACAAATAAATTTGGAAACAAATAGGGTGGGTAGGCTAAGTACCTTACAAGACGTATGTATGGAGCTAGGTAGATTTCAAACTTACGCTGCCACTGATAGCTATATTATCCGCAAAGGTACATGTAGGAAGTTTTTTAAAATTCACTACTTGGAGTTGTTTGAATGCATCGAAATTTGGGAATCTGATATTAGTTTTGTGAGTATGAGTAATGAAAAAATATTTTTTGAAGTATTCAAAATTGTGAAGGTTCACACACCCATAAACGGCTGACAAAGACCTCTGGGTAACTGATTGCATGTAAAAATGTGTAGTAAGTAAGTACTCATGGGGTACCGTGAGTACTAGAGTATGTATCTCTTTTCTTAATTGTAAATCCCAAGCATGGCGGGTTGCATGTTGTTGACATTTGTCATTGTTAGTGTCAAATGTGAATAGACACCAGTTGAAATACTCAAGTTCTGATTGGTAATAAACACATCTGGTGTAAGTGTTTAAGGTGTTTTAAGCAGTGACACTTATATGTGTGCTGCAGGTCTGTGTTCTTCCGGTCTTACAAGGATGCTGAATCCAAGAGAATTGGGGATCAAGAGGAACAGTTTGAGAAACCCACGAGGCAGACTTGTCAGGTAAAAATATAAAGTTGAACTGTGATTTTAAGAGGCCATTCACAGGAACCATAAAAAATTACAGTATAACCTCAAGCAAACTCTTGTGTATCGAATTTGCTTACTTATCGTATACTTTCCAAGGTCCCGGCAAAATCCCTGTTATTTCAAGGTAAAAAAAATATCTGTAATGAACTTTGAAGGATAGTTTTTTCGTACAGATTGTACAAACAGTGGCTTCATATTATAAAAATGTAATTTGTATGATTTGATAAAAGAAACTGACTTTACATGAAAAATGCTATTTTAATGTAATTTTTGGTGTTTTGCGGGGTCAAGGTTGCCCAGAAGTGATTTTGCAAGGTCGTTCCTGGGCACCATGATGCCTTGAAATATCTGGGTTCTACTGAACCTGTGCGCTCCCTACTGTAGTCCAACATCTTGCAAGTGGCCAGTGTTTCTAATTGATACAAAAATATTCTGTTAGATTTGACAAGGAGTTGCACTGTTACTTACGTAAAATAGTGAAATTCTAGTTCCATAATACATAGGAAAGTTAAAATTTATCTGTTTTATTTCAGGTTGATTTGTCAAATCCTTAGTACCTACATTCTGGGCTGTTTTTACAATGTCTTGTTATGTTACAATTAAGCTCTGATTAACTTTTAAGTGCTGGTTAGCAAAATTTTGTGTTTCCCGAGTTATGGGTAACTGGGTAACTTAAAACTGTTGTTAGCTAGCTTTAACCAATGGTTAGTTAAGTTCCGGTTACTGAGTTAATAGGAACAATTAACAAATATGGCAGAGTGTTTTTTTTTTCCAAGCAATAAATCATAACCTTTGTGATGAAAACATGATTATGTTTTACGAAATCAGAAAAATTAATTGAGGTGAAGTTATTCTAAGGAAGTCTTCATTTCTTGCATTTTTATTAGATATGAGTATAATTTGAAAAGAAACTAGGCTATCACTGCCAGTACAGAAGTTGTTTCACAACTGAGGTTATGGCTGACTTAATTTTTTTGAAGGTGATGGTTTCAAACAAAAATCAGTATTGGTATTTCTAAACCGAAGAACTTCTTGCAGACACGACAATTTTTGTAAAGATATTTTATCAAAACAAAAATTTTAACTTTCCTATTATTGCGAGAAATGTGTTTAATGTTTTAGTTAATAACTATTAAGCTTATGAAATGTATGCTGCTATTCTTTTCTGTTTTGTTTTGAATATTGAGAGGAAGAGGTTAGTTTTGGTTAATTTACACAGAAGGCACATTTTTTTTGTAAATAAAAGTGCAAACTGCATAGATTTTTAGCTAGTACATAATTAAAATTAAACACAACATAAGTTACATCCAAAATATTTTTGATTCAACGATTCACAGGACAACAAAACACAGTTATTTTCAACACAACAAAATTTGAAACAAAGATTTGTATTACTGAAAAGAAATTTTTAATTAATATTTGGCTTCATTCTTGAGAAGTTATGCTCGCCGAATATAAATAACATGAACACAGAGAGAGTATCTTGCAGTAACTTCGCACAAATATAATCGGAACCTGCAAATCACTGCAAAGCAAAACCATCAACAGTGAACCACAATAAAAGTTTTAGTACAAGTCTGCTTAATTTCGTTCATGTTTATTACGAGTTTTGACTTTCATGGACACACGCCTGAAAGAGTGTTGAACTTGACTACCACTGTCATCAATGTTCCTCTTTCTGTTTCCACATCACTGTGTGTTTTTCACATTCCACAGTAGGAGAACATTTTTCAACTAGAGTAATTAGATGTTCTTTTTCAGAAGTAATAAAACTACCGGGACATGCACGTTTAACCTCGTTCGTTCATTGTTTACAAACTAATGTTAACTGCGACTTTAAAAAAACGATTGTACGCTCAATCACAACGTAAAAAGTCACTGCATGGTTTTCAAATTTACATTAACCAGCACATAGCTAATCATAGCATTCTTAAACGGGAGAAGTGGTTTCAGAAACTCTATTGTTTTAACCAGTAGTTAATAGTTTCATTTATATTTATCATATGGTCAGATGACCAATACTTTAAACAGACATTGCGAAACCTCAATAAGTTAAATATGTATACCATAAACAAACTTCTATGTGATCATTGAACAATATCTGCAGTGGGTTTATATTGTAAACATAAAATTTTTTTGGACATACGCCATTGTGGATTAATGTTGCTGCATTGTAGAAAAACCCACGTTAAATTAAAAAAACAAAAACAAAAGAGGAAAAGCTAGTAAGTTGGAGTCAACAGACGTAAATAATTCAGAAAATTCCTGAAAGGAATGTAGTCACATCCCAGAAGCCGACATGAAGACAAAAACTGATTCAAAACAACACAAAATTAATTCCCAAGTCAGTTTAGACTAGACTAGGTTAGACTAGCGACAACGATGATATAAATAGAAATAACTAACAAAAAAAAGTAAAAACCTACACAAAAAATTTGGTGTGTGATAAAGGCACCAAATGGATGAACGACGATGACAACACAAATGAGAGAGACAAATGGATGTGAACACACAGGCAAGACACAACACAGACAAAAACCAGGCAAAAAATAGTAGGCTTCTCAAGACGACGACAGATGTCGCATCTGCATCTACGACAAAGCATTTTGGGAAATGGTATCTGTTCCCATCTTTAGGCACGTGTACAGACTGAGGAACTCCAAAAGAATGACTGTGACATCTGGAAAAAACAAAGGTCTTATCTAGGAAATATGCCTACTTGTAGCTCAGCCAATGACAGTTTAGCTACTTCTTGATTGTCACGCAGCTTGTAATGGGCTTATATGCAGTGAGATTTGGATCAGGTCTATTGTTTGGATAACTAACCATTAGTTAGCAAAACATTAGACCTGATCCACATCTCACTAACCGTTAGTTAGATAAACAATAGGCCCAATCCACATCTCAGTAACCATTAGTTAGCAAAACAATAGGCTTGATCCACATCTCACTAACCATTAGTTAGCAAAACTATAGGCCTGATCCACATCTCAGTAACCACTAGTTAGCAAAACAATAGGCCTGATCCACATCTCAGTAACCGTTAGTTAGATAAACAATAGGCCCAATCCACATCTCAGTAACCACTAGTTAGCAAAACAATAGACCTGATCCACATCTCAGTAACCGTTAGTTAGATAAACAATAGGCCCAATCCACATCTCAGTAACCATTAGTTAGCAAAACAATAGGCTTGATCCACATCTCACTAACCATTAGTTAGCAAAACTACCGTATAGGCCTGATCCACATCTCAGTAACCACTAGTTAGCAAAACAATAGACCTGGTCCACATCTCACTACATATAAGCTCCATTACAAGCAGCTTGACAATCAGGAGACAGCTACACTGTCATTAGCTGAGCTACAAGTAGGCATATTTCCTGTATAAGACCCTTGTTTTTTTAAGATGTCACAGTCAGTCTGCTGAAGTTCCTCAATCTGTACAAGTGTCTGACGAAGCGAACAGACACAAGTTCCTGAAATGTCGCATCTGTTGTCGTCTTAAGAAGCCTACTATTTTTTTGCCTGTCTTTTGTCTGTGTTGCATCTTGCCTGTGTTCACATCTGTTCGTGTCTCTCATTATTTGTGTTGTTGTTCATCCATTTGGTGCCTTTTTCACACACCCCATTTTTTGTGTTGGTTTTTACTACCCCATCCCCCAACCCTACCCCCTTTCCCATCTTTTTCCAGTTGATTATATTCCACATGGGAACTAATTTTTTTTTTTTTTTCTTTCCTTCTCCTTTTGTGTCATCCTCTGGGATATGACTACCGGTACATTTCTTTCAGGAATTATCTGTATGTTTTATGTGTGTTGACTGTAGCTTACTGACGTTTCTTCCTTTGTTTTTTGTTTTTTAGTTTAATGTGGGGTTTTCTACAATACAGCAACATTCGCCTGCAAAGGCGTACGGTAGAACTCTGATTTAACTAAATGCCATGGGACCCGAAAATGTTTACTCTAAATCAATGTTTTGTTAAATCCGACTTCACACCCCCCCCCCCTTTTTTCCATAAAAAAATTAATCCTCTGGCATGTTTTGTCAGAATTTAACGTAATTATAAAAAAGTATATTGGCTTAAAACAATAACAAAACGCATTTACTGCAGTAGGTAAGCCACAGCCACGAAAAGAAAAAAAATTGTCAAATAAACTTTCAGTGGAACGCTTGGTGAACGTGTGCATGGTGAGTTAGGCCGTCCTTGCGTGCGCCATCAACACATGAGAAGTGATGACTAACACCGCCGAGCCGTCAATATTTCGGTCTCTCTCCGGCCCGCACCACCAACAAAATTAAGGAAAATCCCATGAAAAATAGTAAAAAAATTTTTTTAAATGAAAACTGAATTAAAAGTTTGCGAGACAACGGTAAAATAATAATAAACTGTGTGCGGTGGCGGTGGCCATTGTAGCTTGTGACAAACTCATGTTGGTCTGCTTGCTAAAAATGCATTGCACTCTGAGAGTTTTTTTTTATCGGAGAAACAAATTGTTTACGGTAATAAATTTGTTGTTAAAAGTCTGCATAAGTAATATTACATATTTTTTTATAAACTCGCTTGTTTTATCACAGGATGCGAGTGTAAATAACCACGCTGCACACCACTGCATTCTATCGGTAATAGAATTAATCCATAGAGCATGCGGCAATGCAGCACATTCTAACGGGATGCGAAGCGCTATCTGTGAATTAGATTTTGTGCTGTCCACTGCCGTGCTGTGGAGATTGGGTACTTAGATGCTCGTTCACTCGCCAGCCGCCAGGATCAGGATCTAGGCACGCGCTTGTTATGCAATACTGTGTCGCTCGCTTGACTGCTCCCGCCCGTGCGTACTTCAAAAGCACTCCCGCGGCCAAAGTTTTCAACGAATTTTAACAATTTTTTTCTCGATGGATGGTTTAAGCTTTTCTACGGAGAAATAAGTACATACGGCGGTCTGTGCTAGTATTTTTAAAGGACTTGACTTACAATTAATATTTGATTTTATCAAAGTCATTATTTAATACATTTTTTGTTTGTAATTTTTGGAAGGTTCCTAAAAATCCTTTAGTTAAATCGCTGTTTTCATTATTCCCGAGTTCATTAAATCGGGGTTCTACTGTATGTCCAAAAAAACTGTTCTGTTTGTAAATGAGCTTAATTAGGATCTTTTCGGTTTTCGTTTTAGCACAGTACCTATCTTTTAAGTGTAAGTGTGACAAGTGATTCAGTTGAAGAATTTCCCTAATTTTTTTATGTTAGCAAATAACCACTTTAATAATAATAATTGTATTATAGTGGAATGGACATAAGCTACTGTACAATCTTTCTGACTGTTACTAAGGAAAGGAGTAAATACCCTTTACATAGTTTTTTGAATAATCAAATGTAGAAGACTTGGTAAATAAAAAATTTAAATTCAAAGACAATGTTTTCAGGGGATGAGAAATGCCTTATACGACAAACTGGACGACGATGGAATAATAGCTCCTGGTATTAGAGTGTCAGGAGATGACGTGGTTATAGGGAAGACTATAACCCTGCCTGAGAATGAGGATGAGGTAAGCTTTTCATCACTCTGTTCATAGGACATGTCATGGTCATTAAAGAATTTTGTTGTTATTAAATACGTGAACTTTTTAGGATCAGTGTATTACAAGTGTAAAATGAACAGTGATAAAAATCTTGGTGATTGTGTATATGATACAATAAGAAATGTTGTTGAAACTGATATTTAATAATATCCATTCCATAGACAAAACATGTAAGCATTTAAGAGTTTTCCATGGTGTTTGTAAATACAGTACATCTATACCTATTTGACCATATTAAGATGTTGTAAATATAAGCTTTCTAGTCCACTTGCAAATGGGATTGTTTGTGATATGAGTGTCTTATTACAGTTGGAAGGAACGACGAAGCGCTTCACCAAGCGAGATGCCAGCACGTTTTTACGTAACAGTGAGACTGGTATTGTAGACCAAGTGATGTTGACGTTGAACGCAGAGGGCTACAAGTTCTGCAAGATACGTGTGCGCTCTGTTAGGATCCCCCAGATTGGTGACAAGTTTGCCTCTCGCCACGGCCAGAAGGGCACGTGCGGCATTCAGTACCGCCAGGAGGTGTGTGAGACTTTTTGATAAATTGATAAAACGTGCTCTGAAGATGTATGTTAGCACTACATTATTATGCACATTAGTACATTACACACTTATTTCCCATCCAGTGAACTGCAAGCCCACAGTACACATTTGTACATTTTACTTATATTTTGCTTAGGATAAAATTTTGCCTAGCATATAAACATGCTGTACGGTACTGGTACTTAGTAATTTAAATACACAGTAACTAATAACGGGAAGATTATGTTTTGCTGTTCATGTAAAAGTTGGTAATTTTTGTGCATGTTGCTTTAAACTATAAGAAGTATTTCCTTAGCACCAGTGGTTTAAGCTAGTGATGGGCGATATAGGAAAACCTGATACCGATACAACTACCGATACACTATGCTAACAGGTCCGATAACCAATGCAAAACTGATCTGATATTATTGTCTTTAATAATTATATAAGGCTATATAATATTTTTTTTACTAAACACCTCTGTAAAGTTTATTGCTTGCAACTTTGAGATGTGCCTGAAGACCCTGGCAAAGTTAACTCAGTTTCACTATTGACCTTAACAGTAGTTGCAAGAATTTCTGCATGCTTCCTCGTTAAATGAGTCCCTAAAAATTTGATGTGTTTGAAAGTGTTTGTCTTTTGTCTGCTTGACTGTCGTACAAGCTTGTCTCGTTCCCCTCCCTTCCTACAATACGTCTGTGCGTATAACCTTTGGTTTCTGTTTTTTAGTTTTTAATGACATCTTAGGTATTTTGATTTGTTGATTGGGCTTCAATTTTAAAACTTATTTGATTTATTTTTTTGAACTATTGTTTACGACCTGTGCAGTATTTTTTAATGTTGATATGGTTTCAGTTTGGAAATGAGGGAAGAAATTATATGGAGATGGTTGGCCAAACAAGATAGACTGGAGGCTTGCTTGATTTATAGTACTCAGAGATAAGAGTGATGGGAGAGATGCTTGTGTACTGTAAGGGTATACAGATAAATGTGTGTATATTTTTTTGTTTCTGTTGTTAGAATGGTGTATTTTGCAATTTTTGGTGAAATCAAGGACATGATTATGAACTATAATTTCCATGGAATATTTAAATGATTTTTGTTTATTACAGGCCCTTCCCTTGCATTGCTTATATTCTTAAATAATTATTTTGTGTATTTTTCTGTCATGTAATACCTTCCATTTAGTATTTTTTTTTAATTCAGATCTATTCATAGTTTAGTATTTAATGTTTTAATTTTATGAGATTGATATCTCTTTGTAGTTTTCAGTGTGCTCAGAGGTAATGATAGGTATAGCTTTGTGGTGTTTTATTTTCTCTTGTGCTTGGAGTACACTGAGGAGCGGCAAGTTCAAATAGGTTTTTTTAATCATGATTGTTATCACCTACTAGGTGTGTTATCTT
>PNEQ01004496.1:17426-29553 GCA_003012365.1 Medauroidea extradentata | reverse complement strand
AAGCACTTCATCCAGGTATAAGTTCATTTTGTCTGTATTCTTGTTCAACTCCCCCTGTCTTCACAAACCTGATTATTCACTTTCCTGTAGAGCTGTAATAGTAGTAGCATCGATTGCAACATCCCTCTGTAACCCACATTACACTTTTCTTGTTCAATATATTTACATACATTTATTTCTAATCTATCCACTCGTAGTACTGTTCCCATGCTGAACAGTTCACGGGCCTTTTCATTACAGAAGGATATTAGGTACTAAGGTTTGCTAAGCACAAAAAAAAATGTACGTGTAGCACCAAGTGTTGTCTCGTAATATTTGTAGTAGCTGAATTATGTTTTATATTAGGAAGGAAATATAGCAGTTATTTTATCTGTGTAGTTAGCCAACATTACGTCACATTATTTATTCATGTTCATATTTAATTACATACTTCTTTTTACTTTTTACATTTGTGTATCATGACCTATCCAAATAGGGAGTATGTATCATAAATCAAGGCGTAAAAATGTTAGCCACGCACATGTATTTTTATACTTCAGAAAAGTAAGAAATGTTTTAATTTGCACGTAATGTGTGCCCCGTGATATTGTTAAGGGCTTGTTCCCGAGTTTTTTTCAGACTGGTGACAATAACTCGAATATTTTTTAACCAAAAGCTTTGAAAAAATTATAGACAATTTGCAGTCACACGATGCAAAATACTGTGGATGCATTTAAAAAAAAAATAATGTACCATTCCTCAGCAAAAAAAGTGTTTTGCGTAATTTTTGCTTATTTTCACAAGAAAAAACGTTGTACTTTGGGTGATGAAATCTAAAAAAACTGTTCAGTACATTTATAAAAAAAAAATCGACTACAAATTATAACATATAAGTGTCAAAACTGTGGAGCAAAATTTTGTTATGAGTATTACGTAGCAATAAAAAAAAAAATTTTCGAAATCACTGCCAAACTCGGTAACAAGGCCTTAAGGCCACACAATGGTCAGATTGATCGTGTGTGTATAAACATACGAATGCCCGGATCGTGTTTAATTTCTCGCTCCTGGAAATGCTTGGGGGCATTCTTTCATCGTCTGTGATCAAGCCAGACATTTCCCCTCTCTCTCTCTCTTCTGACACTCCCTCCTTATTCCTCACACTTCTGCAAATGATAAACGATGTTGTGTCTGGCACGCAACCTTTTTGACTGCTATGGTGCATTACTTTTTATTCCTTATCCTGCGTGTAATATGTTAATGTTTTCAATGATAATTCGTGGCATTTTAAACATGTAATTAATGTGAAATGTAGTTCTCGCTCACAAAAAGTTACACTTCGAATTTTTCAAATATTTTTATTTATGTATATTTATATATATTTTTTTGCTGTTATAGGTTTAATACAACCTTGGGTATAGTAATTTTTTTTTTTCAAATATGGCTGATATTATTAATCTCTATTTAATTTGATGGGCTTGTTCCATAGTTTTGCAGTGATTTTGACTTTTTTTTATTGCTACCTAATACTGATATAAAAATTTTGCTCCACAATTACTAGTAGTATGTCATAATTTGTAGCTGAACTTTTTTGTAGCGATGTACTGAACTGTTTTTTAGATTTAGTCACCCAAAGTACCATGGTTTTTGTCGTGAAAATAAGCCAAAGTAAAGCAAAATATTTTTTTTTTGTGACTAATTGTACATTATTTTTAAAAATACATCCACAGTAAACTTATTGTGCATCGTGCGACTGCACATTGTCTCAATTTTTTTAAAAGATTTTGGTTAAAAAATATTTGAGTTATTGCTACTAGTCTGAAAAAAAAAAAAAAACTAAGGAACAAGCTTGTAAATACTTTTAGTTATTATGTCAGATAGTACTGAACATGGATTTGGTACAAAAAATGGCATATTTTGACATGTAGGGGTTGTGGCTGGGTGGTCAAAATTGGTCCAAAATTCTTACAATGGTTTCTCTCTTTCCCCATAACAAAACAATTCTATTCCCAAAAACCTTGAAGGGTCGCTATAAAGAGGTTTTACTGTAGTTAGACATATTGTGTGTCGTGTATTACAGTGGATTCTCTATGTATTGAAATCTAATGGACACATGCTTGGGCCCATTTCTTTATTTTACAGCATTTCAAGATCACATCCACTGAAATCCCTCGTGTATTGAATTTTTTGTCAGTCCCATGAGAAAGGATGGCTAGAGAAACTACTGTATAGTATTTGTTCGGACATTACTCTATTATTTTCCTTGTTTTGCAGGATATGCCTTTTACTTGTGAAGGTCTCACTCCAGACATCATTATCAATCCTCATGCCATTCCATCTCGTATGACAATTGGTCACTTGATCGAGTGCCTGCAGGGCAAGGTACGTACAAACATTCTCATATTTACGTTAATGTTCAAACCTCAAAAAAGTCTAGTGTGTGTTTGTGACTGTGTTTGTTGTAGTTTTGTGAGGAATAGTAATTATCAAGTAATTTGTATTCATTTGTACGTATAAACATAGCTTTTGCTAACGATATTTCTCTATGAATGTATTGGACACTAAAATATTGCGTTGCTTATAAAACTAAAGCACACTTAAAATGTGTTTACTGGCAGGTGTCATCGAACAAGGGGGAGATTGGTGATGCGACACCCTTCAACGATGCTGTTAACGTGCAAAAAATCTCTGCGCTGCTGTTGGAGTATGGCTACCAGCTGCGAGGCAATGAAGTTATGTACAATGGCCACACTGGTCGTAAAATCAATGCCCAGATTTTCCTGGGCCCCACCTACTACCAGCGCCTCAAGCATATGGTGGATGACAAGATTCACAGCCGAGCCCGTGGGCCAGTCCAAATCCTCGTCAGGCAGCCCATGGAGGGCAGAGCGCGGTGAGTTTTAGTAATGATTCTGATACTGCATATAACTTAAGATTATTTTACTAATCAGTTACCAGATACCATATTTACCCGAATATTACTATGTTTTGTTACAAAAATCACTTCCGAAATAAAAATAACTATGCATTAATATTTGTGCACGTAAAAATAGTCAGTGGTTTCTAGGGAAATTCTTTATGAAAACACAAGTTCGGTAAGTATTAAAAGCAAAAGTAACGCAATTACAACCAAAAGTGAGGTTAACTTAATCTTTAATCAACATTTCTTCTAGTAGACCTGGTACGTGATTTATATGGGTTGTTGCGCAACCCACCTCACAGCCTGCTCAGCATCTCGTCAGTCTGATTTAAAAGCGGCGTGGGTTCTGAGAACATAGCGGGGATTGAAAGAAGGCGGAACTCTAGTAAATGTAAGGTTTATTAACTAATATTGCAACATTCCAGACTTCTGCCGGGGGCATCTTTGCGAACAAACTCAGAAACTTCACGGCCAGGCGACCTACATTTTGGCAAAAACTACCCCGCAACTCATATACAGACGCCCATATCTGCTTCCATCTTGAACACGAATGTAACAACTTCGCAGGCAAACTACCAGCATCACCCGTCAGTGGTGCAGCCCGCCAACCATTAAAGGAATCAATTTTTAAAATGTTACATTTTTAGCAATGAACACAAAATTTTTAAATTTTGCATTCAACTCCAAGTACAGTAAAACCTCTATTTAGCAAAACTCAAGAGACAAAAAAATGACATGTTTGTTGTGAGGGGGTTTGTTAAATAGAGGTTTTATACAACTGATTTCTACTCTACATAGAATTTCACATGAACGACAAAACTTCGGTTGAGAACTTACAGCATATCCTGGAAATTATGGAAGCAACCAAAAAAGATATAATATTACTGAAATTGCTATTTATTTTACAGATTACGAATAACTGAAAATGTCTTGCTCACAATACCTAGCACATAGAACATATTAGGTTGCCGTGTTTCTAGAATATCAGGGTTACACTAAGTTCTTCACCAGATAACTTTATAGTGTGTTACAATTGTGTTACAACTTACAATGACTTAACATTTGAAAAGCCAACTATTCGATGCTTGCTAGCTGTCTACTCACATTCTAAGTGCTTCATGCCTAGCCTTTTATAAAAAATTGGTTCTGAAGCATTAGTGTTTAATGCCCCTAACCTCCAAGAACCAGTCTAATTTTCTTGTCCAAGTCTTCATTTTTACATACTTTAATATGTTTCCTATTTACGCCAACAAAGGCAGTGTTGTTTTCAATCTGCCCACAATTTGAAATTATGAATGATAGTGTAGGCCTAGATGCAAATGTCGAAATAGTGAACAATCTCGCACTATCACCTTGATGAACAGCTTTTAAAATTTAAAAATTTTTAAAATCTGCCCTACATTTCTTTGAAACACATTCACATTAAAGTCACAACTAACCACATGCGTAAATATTAGACTTCTAAATGACCGTCATTAATTTGACGATAGAAAAGCAAAACAAACAACGGAGGCATATGTCACAGATGATGTACACTGTTGTGTATGCACACTTTTATCCACGGAAATATGGGATTCGATTCGGAGTGGTTGTCTTGCCAAAACCATGGTATGGAATTCCACCACCACGAGAGCTGAAGTTGCAACTAAGAGTTAGGCGGCCATTTTATGTGTGTGTATCTTTAAACCATGGAACTGAAGACGTGTTGTTTATGTTTATTTACCATTTCTTATTGTATGCAGCCAGGTTATAACGTACTTTCAGCACAAGGCAAATAACAAAATAGTGGCTTGTAGAATATACTAATTGTTTACGTGTGTTGTATTTAAATTGGTCGTTCGTTGTAAAGAGAATTTTACTGTTTTGAAAAAAATTAATTTCGATGTTTGGAGGTTAAAAATGCATTGTTCGTATAGGGGTTTGGTGGGACCAAATATTTACTTTGTTGTATAGGGTTTTTGTTACTTAGAATATTCATTAATGGAGGTTTTACTGTATTAGATTACTGTTTAGTGTTCATTCAAACTACACGTGTGTATAGCAAGTAATAATTTTGTTACTAATTGAAACAAACATTAAATTAAAAATTTATACGGCCAATGAGAAACAGTCTGTTATTCCATTGGTTGCAATCAAATGTGGCACCAATTTATTAACAGTCTTTATAAGCCGGTCTTCCACTAAAATACAGCAAGTTTTCTTGGAAAGTGTAAATTTAGTTTCGTGCCTCTGCTCTTCTCACTCCAAATTTTTAACATTGAATATGTAATTTCTTTAAATACAATTTGTAGAGATTAATTTTAGCAAAACACATATTAAAAAATAAGTAAAAGCGAAATACAATAATTTAAATTTTAAATTAGGATATTAACATTATTAAGAAAACTGTTCTAATCGAGGTTCAAATTAAATGATTTCAAATTACAGTGAACCCTCGATAACTCGGACTAAAAGGGGGGAGAGGCTGTCCGAGTTACGATTTGTCCGTGTTATCGAGGGGTGTCCGGGGAGGTGGGGTAATCAGCCATTAATCACAAGAAACGCGAAGAAATCAGTACGCTATTATTTCTACAAGCACAAGAGGGTGCAATAAATACTGTTTTGTACGTAACTATTGTATCAAGTTACGGAAGGGCCACCATGCAGTGGGAAAATTAACGTAACGTGGAGGACTATAAAAGAATGTCAAACAATGTGGGCTGTCAGATCTTTATTTATTTTTTATGCTGCTACTTCTGGCTGATCCTTTTTTTTATCTCTGTGCTAGAAGCTGGCACCAAGGCACCCTTCTATCACATAAAAGTTTTCGTCTGGCTGGCGACAGCCAATGTGCGTGCAGGTGTGAGAGAGATAAGAAATGATCGTTGGAGATAAGCTAGGGAGGTTGCGAGCGGAAGTAGTCAAGGTCAACCGGTACAGTCTCATGCAATACAAACGCCGCACGTGACCACACGCATCTCACACAAGATGTTTACATTGAAAAATACCTTACGTCCGTATGTCACAGCGTAGGGGCAGCAGCCAGCTGCTAGCCTGATAGGTACTCTACCCTCCTTCAAAGTTACAAATGTATAAAAATAATTTTCCTTGTATACATGAATAAAAACGGTACTGTAATTAACAATCCTTCTGGGTCACTGTATATTATGTGAACATATTTTAAAATTTAATTTTATCTATGTAAATTGCATCATAGAACACATATTACAGCTGTATTCTTACACAAATTGTCATATTATAAAGCAATACAATTTTAATCATGTTGTACAGAGTTACCGTATTTACTCGCGTAATCGCCGCATATTTTTGACCAAGTTTTAGGCCGAAAAAATGGGGTGCGGCCATTATAAGGGGTTTTCAAAAAATTACCTTCTAAATTTTTTTTTGGTGTAGAATATAACAAATGTACATTTTTTCCTATATTTACTCGTTCATAAAGTCAACATTTCTTCTAAAATAAAGAAAAAGATATTGTCGGTGTATAGTAAACATGGAAAAATTAAGACTACAAAATCTTGTTAATCCATTCACGTGCATCACTCGATGAAAAACGTTTAAAATTATCCAGAATAAGACGTTTACATTTTACGGTCCATTACATGTACGTTATTATTTCCCGTGAAGTAGTTTATAAACAAATCCGATTCACGCTTAAAACGTTACAACTTTCAAGATGCCGTTACGTTATCAACAGAGCATCATCAACCAGCGAGAGTGACTCATCGTGTCCGGCTTGGGCATGGATGTTGTGTTGTTCTTTCACCGCTCACATCAGCTCTTGAAAACGTTGTTAAAGGGGCGTAAAACCTTCTCACCAATTTTTCTACATCGCAATGCAAAGCAATGATTTTTAATTTTTCTTTTTAATGTCCTGGACAATTTGTTTTGCAACTCTGAATTCATTGTACATATCAGAACAAAATAATTTTCCGTATATGTGTCATTGTAACTCGTAGTTACCGTCATTTCACAAGCACCACACTGAGATGTTTATTTACGACACACGTGCGTGCCTGGCTCGCAGGACGAAGAGGGAGGGAAGATAAAGAAGAGAAAGTTCGGCCTGCTGCGTTGCATCTTTACTCACGCGTCGCGCACCTCGCTAGCTACATTTTACCACACGGAACTTGCCAGATATTCACTGTGGGAATATTAAAGGCTAAGTAGCAATGGACGACTTCGTTATAAAGTTTAATACTGTTCTAAAATATAATGTGATGAATTTAAATCCAGCAGAAATGATTTGTTATGTCTTTTAACCAAAAACTAATTAATTAAATATTATTAAAATTTTTTAAAAATTCTGTCAGAGTTATCCGAAGTCCGGGACATCGAGGTCCGAGTTATCGAGGGTTCACTGTACCAAATTAAATGTTAACTAGTTCACAGTTACTGAAACTTTATTACATTAAATATTATTCAGTTTTCACTGATGTGCTTTCTCATAACAAATAAAATTACAACTACTAGTACTTTCACAAAACTCACAGATGCTATTGTTGGAAAGACCACCAGGCCTAATTATCCAGTATATGTTGAAACAAAACATACTAAACAAACATATTGAAAATGGTAAACACATGAAAATAATTCACAGAACAGGTGCTAAAATATTGGTAAATGAAGTAAACGTGCATAAACGTCAATGTATTAAATTCACCACACTCAAACTTTTATGCATTTTTTGGTAGTGCTCGGCAAAGTGGTGGACAGTGGCAAGCAAAAAGTTATGTAATGTAGGGCGTGTTCCATTCTGTATGTTCTTGCACGTGTAGGATTTGTTCCGTTGCATGTACGAACGCACGTTAATGTAGAATATTGTTACATAATTCTGTGTAGGTTCTTTCTATGGTCATGACTAGAAACCCGCGATTTTCACAAATGCGAAATAACCGCAATAAAATGCTAAATTCTCCGGGTGAGCCGGGAAAGTGCTATATCTTTATCAGCGCTGCCGGGGGGCATCGGCCCACTGCCTTGTTTCCATCCATCACAAGCCTTGAGATGAAGCTTGCCTGACAGCACAGAAATTGTATATTGCCCGGACACTCGCACAAAGAAGAGGACAATAACTATCATATTCTCTTATCTCCATCTCCTTCTCCCTAACCATCCTGGCGCCGGTTAAACTTGAGGCAGGAGGGACAAAGACAGTCGGAATAGCTTCCGCTCAGCTCAAATGACAACGTGGCTATTTGGAAGAATAACTGCGTGTTCTGCCTGAATATTGGTGGACATATACAGTTTCTTCACTAAGGCTATTTGCCTTCGTGCACTATCTGAGCTCTATCTCTTGCGTGTGTACGCACATACACACATGCACGCTGCGCGCCTACCGTATTGTAAGCCAACCTTTTTTTTTTTAATTCGGACACTCCAAAATCATGTCTCGGCTTAAAATCTGGACAAGCAGTTAGGAACAAATATGTAAAAATAACGTTGTTACAACGGACAGCGCATATTTAATAGGTAATTTTAAATGCCTATAAAATTAACAGTATGTTTCACGTTCGTTAAAAGGTGTCGTTATTCAATCAGCGCAAGCCGACAAGTTTATTACCATGGAGATTTTTTTGGTTGAGTGCAGAGACGTGTCGTTTTTGCTACGAGGCAGGCGCCGTGAAATGCGATGGAGCGAAAGAGTGCCCCGCTTCCTCAAGGCTATATGGGTGAGGGTGGTCCACAGGTGAGGCACAGTTGACTTGGCTAGCTGTAGAGAGAGAGCATAAGAGACTCCTCCTGTGAATTGATGAAAGCCTAGCGCGTCCAGGGAGAGTGGTGTCCCTTATGTGGGCCTACGCTGAGTGCTTTCTGTGCGAGCAGAGGAAGGGTGTTTCAGATTTCTTTTATAGGGGTAAGGTTGGTGTCCACTCACCTTGCTAAAATAGCTTTCTGAGCAACTTCTTCTTGACGTCAGATATGGGTGTGGCCCGTTTGGGCATTCGGCGGTCCTCTGCGATGATCTCCTGGGTCCGCTGGTGTAGGAGAACAGGCCTAGGAGGAGTCTTGATAGGACTCAGTAACAGAATCTGGTGGCGCTGAATCTCTTTGAGAATTTTACTGAACCGCACTCGTTTGCGGGTTCGGGCCTGAGGGGCCGAAAGCTGTTTATATTGAGCACTGAGCTCAGGCAGGGTAGGCTCGGGGCCTGGTAGTTTCGGAAGTTCCGGAATTAGACCAACAGGGTGTGTATCTTTTGCGGCGACTAATTGTTGTCTCGCCTTAGCGGCTTGCTGTCGAGGGCTTAATAACTCCTGAGATATGTGGATCTCCAACTCAGACATTTAATTTAGAAATGAAAGAATAAAGTTACGTTTCACTGATTATATTATTGACTCGTTCAATGTACACAAGTTCACAAAAACACTTTACAAACTCTTCCTGATCTCAATTCTTCGTACACACTTATTTACAGAGTTTAGAACTGACTTTACACTTCTCTCAAAATTTTATCTAGACTGCACCACTGAAATATTACACTACTGACTTAGCACTGGCACTCTGCCACGTGGATTGACTGTTTCGCGGGAGCCTCCGACTACTGACTTCCGCTTTCCGGCGAATACTGCGGGCGTGCTTCGTGGCGGCCGATAGAGCTACGCAAGTGGGTGCGTTCCCAAAGCTACCGTGCGCTAGAGTGATCGACTCGCTAAGTCGTCTCTAGACACTCGGGAGGTAGAGCAGGTTTGGGTAGGAGGGCTTAGGTGGCAGGCTACCGCCACAACCCCGGATAGGTGGTTAGTTGAGGGTAAGATGGTAGGAGGGCTTAGGTGGCAGGCTACCGCCACTACCCGTAAGGTAAGGGGAGAGTGCCTAGAGAACTCTGTAGGAGCCGAGCCCTAGGAAACACTAATTTCTGGATGGCCAGAGGCGCCTTATATACCCGTCCGAGGGGGTGGAAGTCCCGTTAGGCGGGTGGGTTCAAAATGGTCGCTCGGCTGCTGGAGCGTTCTGCTGTGCAGGGTTACCAATGCAAGAAAACTTAATTTTGCTCGCCTCATAAACACAACATACTCACTATTGTAATGTTATTACGTGTTGCCGTTTAAACTCATTTTAAATAACAATCATACATTTTAGACACTTAAAATAATATTATTTACATCAAGTATTTATCTCGTGCGTAATTTATCTTATTTCATCAAAGTCAGTGCACGTAGTTTTTGGCATCATGGCCATGACTGTAAACAAATAAATATTACGTGAAATATTTTGCAGGTACGCGAGTCCTTCTTTACACACACAAATTATCACAATAAAAATAGTATTTGATTTATAACAAGTGCAAATAGCGTAATATTATGTACATACTCAAAAATCTGCAACATGTGGTTACGTTTTAGGCCTAACCTATAAATGCAACACAAGTCAACTTAGAAGGGAGGCGAGCTTTAGTATGGATATTATATTGGACGCAGTGGTCATCCGTCAAGAGATAAGAGAGAAGTAGATAGCAACTAGGTCACGCACATTCCTTACTTCTTGCTTCCCCTTTCGCCCTCCTTCCCATTGCAATAACACAAGCTGTCTCAGTTTACAACTTTTCCACCCCGCCTGTGCTCCATCTTTAAACTATCGCTCTCCACTTTTCAACTGACGGCATGACACAACCAGCGGGATCAGTTATCTCAATATGTGCTCTCGGCTGAAAAGCGTGCGTGGGACAGCCACAGTTCGGCTTGCATTTGTGTCATATTAATTTTTCTTGAGGTAGTCTTCAAAAGTAGGGGTCGGCTTACAAGGCGGTAAATACAATATGTGGAAATGGTGCCTGCAATAAGATAGTATGTACTGTAATTTACCTTATCTCTCTCTCTCTCTCTCTCCCTCTTTCTCTCACATACACACAAACACACACACCGTGCCTACTCATCCCCCAACCCCAGATGTACTTTGAGATTGAGCTGTGTTTGCAGTTGTAAACAGGAAGCAGCTTGCAGGCTTTCGTCAGAGCTAGTGAAAAATAAAAAAATAAAAGTTTTCCTCGACGGTAATTATCACGGCATTTGAGATGCCGCGGATTAAAGTGTCTATTTCTGAGCGGGCAAAAAATTACACAAGACGATAAATTCTATGTGAGTGATAGTTCTATTTTGATGTGTGGTATATGTGATTGTTGCCTCGAGTGGGAACAAAAGGATGTTCTTGATAAACACATTCAGTCTCAGGGTAGCAGTGTCGATGCTGAGCGATGCCCGAGTTCCTACAATGTAGTGTTGAGTGATCGGAGGACTCAGTTGAAAGAAGAAAACATTGAGATGTGTAACATGCTCAAATTCAATTTATAAGTATATTTCCATGTATTACCAACTTATGTAGCCTGAGAAATATAAACTTAGTGTACATAAAATTGTTAGTTATAGTAATTTTTTCACAAGAGGACATAATATGCATGCAAAAGTTAAGTGTGATGTAGGCCTATATGTTTAAATTGAAAGTTTTTAAAATGAGTGAAAATTTGAAAATGCTACAAAATGCTAAATTTTATTTTTAATATGCTATAAAATAAATTTCAAAATGCTATTTTCACGAGCCTCTAGTGATGACCAATATGTCATTATATTTGGGATTGTGCCTATGTTTGTTACAGACTTTTTCAATTTGTGATTGGAGGTTGGGCGTGCTGATAGATGTTAAATAATGAGTTAAAACGTTACGAAAATATGTTTTTAGGCATCTCAAAAAAAAAAAATTTAACGTCTTATTTACAATATGAAATTTAAACTACTGGTGGTTAGGCATTGAAAAATTAAATTTTGCTTTCAACCGAAACTACCGTATGTACTCGTGTATAGTGCGCACCACAATTTTTGCAACTTCCAGAGAAAAAAAATTTAAGTGCCTTGCTAGCATGTAAAAAAAATCGTGGGCGTAAGAGACTGTGCAGCAGTGTGGAATAGACTACGGTGGATGGGCCAGGAGGGTTGGGAGGGAGGAAGGAATCTTGGCTGACTACAAAGAAAAGAGAGATCAAATACGACATTCACTCACACTGGCTAGAGAGTGACAGCGGAGAGGATGGAAGAGAGCCTGACGGATGAAGAGGGGCAGTTGTGGCTTGTCTCACCCTTGTCGGCAGCTATCTATAAATAGTAGGCCAAGGTCGCTTACAGCTTGCCTGCAGCCAGTTCACTCGTGTGTGCACACCTACACAACAGTCCCCCCTCCCCCTTTTCGTGTGCTGTGTGTTTGCTGCTTCCAGCATGTCTCCCTCCCCCCTTCCTCGTCGAG
>PNEQ01004496.1:0-17326 GCA_003012365.1 Medauroidea extradentata | reverse complement strand
CCACTCCCCACCGCCGCCTTTTTCCCACATATTTTTTTTCTCCAGTTTCTGTGTATAGTTAGCACCCCTGAATTTTTATCAGTTGTTTTGGAATAAATGTGCGCACTATTAAAGAGTACATAACGATATACATAGGTACACACTTCATGAAACTAAATTTATTTGATGACTTGTTAAACTTATTTTATTTTACTTAGGTATATGTCAAAATGTATTTCATATTTGGATTTTGAGTTTATTTTTCAGACCTGTTAATAAGGATCTGTGGCAAAATAAAAATTTTACTCAAACATAAGACACAAATAGGGGGTTGTCTTATATTATGATAAATACAGTATGTAAAGTATAGCCTCAAGACTGATGTAATTATCTTAATTCACATACACAGGGAAGGTAAGTCTATATAATACCAGTGCTGTTAATCACAGGACAAGTTGAACCTTGGTGGATGTGTAAACAGTTTTGCATTTTTATACGATGTAACAGATAAACATGCAGTGACTGGTTTTATGGTGTTAATTTTTAAGTTAATCATGGCAAGTAATAACAGTGTGCTAAGAAATTTTCTCAATTTCCTTGTTAGCTGCTGCACAAGTCAATATTTATGAAAAATTTATTTTAAAATATATAAAATAATGTTCAGTTTATGTTGCCACAATTATTCTTAAACATAAATTTTAACGAGGGTCTAGGATGTGGCTATGTATGCTATGTACTGTACTTGTTTGTATGTACTCTCAGCTATAGATGAGAGATTCTTAATGTGATTTTTGGCGGCAGGGATGGAGGCCTACGTTTCGGCGAAATGGAGCGGGACTGTCAAATAGCCCATGGGGCAGCTCAGTTTCTGCGGGAACGCCTGTTCGAAGTGTCTGACCCGTACAGGATACATGTGTGCAACTTCTGTGGGTTAATAGCTATTGCTAACCTCCGCAACAACACATTTGAGTGCAAGGGCTGTAAAAACAAGACACAGGTATGGGCAGCTTGTTTCTCTGTAGTCACATAAGAAAAGCAATGTTTCTTGTTCTAACAGATAACTGTGGGAGATCAGCAAAATGGCATTGTGATAATTGGTGAACACAAATTCTGTGCTCTGTAGTGTGGGTGTGTGGGGTTTAGGTGGGCGAGGTTATTTATGGTAATTCACTGTACATGAGTTATATTTTTGTACAAATCATTTTCTGTGTACAACAATTTGTGCATCACAGACTGAAAGGAAGTCGTGTAAAAATATGTCAGTGGTATCACGTGGTAAGGAAAAAGTTCACATTAATCAACAGGTCATGTCTTCTAGTACCTTAGTGCACAAACAAGGAGTATGGGATCTAAAATGAAAAAGCAGGCTATTTGTTAAATGTTTTAGGAGGGTTGTGTCAATCAGTTTACAATACCGGAATTATAAAGGATAATCTGTGGTTTTATTTTAATTTCGGTACGAAAACTCGTAGCTGTAAGTGTAATATAACAAAAAATGTTAATATTCAACAATATACGTACATACTTGTCAGATGTACATTCAGTTAACCAAAAAAAATTTTTTTGTCTTCTTAAGAGGGCGATGTACTAAGTACATGAATTGTGTTATAATGTGTTATGCCAGATATTTTTTACTGAACTGTTAAAATTTATTCTCAGTACGTTTACCATATGTATAAAACAACACGTACTTCAAACTATGTTTCTATAGTTGAAAAATTCAGCACACTTATTGTAAAGATAATTTTGAGCCTCCTTAAAATTACTAAAACTGCTTTTTTTGACTGCTGTAATTCTGAAAGCAAGATCCGGATTTGTAAAACGCAAGACTAATAGCCTTCATTGACCTTTACCATATATAGTGTATTATTAGTACATACCTGCAAATAAATATGTTCGGTTAGCAAGTATTCTCGTAGAAATAAAGAGTACAGTGAAAACACTGTATGCCTGTGTAGAGGCTTCCTACGTTTAAAGGAGATGTTGTTGTCATCAATTTTAGCAGTTCCGGCCCTTATACATATCCTGTTTTTACGCTTAAAACGTTGATAGTTATGTCCGGCATACAGACTTCCGATTCATTACATTAATGTATATGGACATACCAAGTTGATGAAAGAAGTTGGTGCAACATGGTAATTACTGCTTTTAATTTTAAAAGTTTTAGGGTTGTGCGAATGAGGCTTTTGGGTTAATGAAACAAAAGTAAAAAATGTGCTCAATTTCACATCGAAAAGTAAACAAAAACTAATGTTGTAAGATTTGTGCCCATTTCTTACACTTCCAGCACAATATTAAATATCGACGGCTGTGAGTCTAGGACGAGAAACACATATCTCATGCCAAGGCACACTCTTCCTACCACACACACTACTAACCCAAAAGGCGACTTAATTCACACACTGGGACAAGGTAAAATAGTCTCAAGCAATACTGAATTAAACTCAGAAAATTCAAATAACTGCTAGGTTTATTTAGCGGAAATTACACTGTATCATTCATTACAAAACGACGATCCAGAATTAAATGGCATTATTAACAATTTGTATAACATCAACCAAAAATATGAGCTGGGCTCAGACCGAGTTGATGTATGTCTACCCTTATTGTGTGGCTTCCCCCCCCCCCCCCCTTGACTTCTGGTATCTGAGTGTAGCCAAACGATTAGCTGTGACGTCGTTCTCTGACGTAGCCCGCCCCTCCTCTCTAGACCTTCGGCGGACGTCATGCCTCCCCTCCCCGCCTCCCTTCTCTCTCCCTCCTTCCCGGTGTGAGCCGGTCCCTCGCGGCCGGAGAGGAGTTCAGTTAGTAGTGAGCTCTCATGTGGGTTACCTGTGCTTGCTCGCGCCCGCGGCTGCACATCCTCGTTGACTGGTAAGTGTTGTTTTCAGTTCGCATTTGCTTCATTTACTTTTCTTTCGTTACCAGTCTTTCCCTACACTGTCCTCGGGGATGTGTCGTCGCGGTCGGGAGACAAGTATGGGGCGAGCGATATGCTCGTGCCCAGTTGCTTAATTTGTGCCTGTTAATTGCGGCGTTGACCGTTTCAGTTAGTGTATTGGTGTTTTTGATGCCTGTGAGGCTTTATCTTGTCACATTTGTATTACTGGTATAACAGCGATTGCCTTCGGATTTTGTACTGCTTAAGCCTGGTGTTGGCTATGTTAACTTATGTACCCGGATTATTTCTGTCAATATATTTTGTGCATTTTATCGGGACTGTCAGTTTAATTGCTGTAGCGAGTTGAACCCTTCCCCAGTGTTCATGTTGTGTGCGTTTGACTGCTGAATGTGTGTTCACCAAGTCGTGCGGAGGTTAGGGTGAGTGCTCAGGTGTGGGATTGTTCCCCCAGGTATTAACGGCCGTGTGTTTACACGTGTCTGTATAGAGATTACAGCACAAATACATACCACACTGATAAGTTAAATGGGGCGTTGGTCAGCTCGCGGCCAAAATGGCACCACATAATGGAAAACTGATTAATTATTTGAAAGCAAAACAGAACGCGAAAGCTAAAGGATGCTAAAGGATTAAAAAAAACTAAGAATCAAATCAAAACATACCAAACATTACCAGAAGAAGTCACGGGTGCCGTGTCGACCACGACCATTTTGGTCGAGAAGCGAAGGCAGAGTGCCTGGAGGCCAGCGTCGGTGCCACGGACTAGCCGGCCGGGAGGGGAAGGGGAAAGGGGTGGGAAGGCACGAAGACGGCCGAGGCCGCCCAAAGATATACGAACATATGACGTCTGAAAAGGAGAGGGGGACTAGCGAGTTCATTGGCGGGGGCTCATAGGCGCACAGTTCAAATCTTCTCAGAAATGAAAATGGTCAGGAACACGTGATGAAACATAATAAGGGTGAGCTAGCCCAGCCCAGATTAACTTTCATTAAAGTTAAACGAGAGTTGCTGACATTGTTAGTAAACTACTTAAACATTTGATAAGAATGCAAATATTTGTGAAAGTGAATAATTTGACTTTTTCTAAATAATTTTCTTACCAAAACCAAAAATAATAGTACAGATTATTAACTGTTGTTCTGTTATAACAAATGTTCACACAACCCTAAAAAGCTTGTTCTCAAATAAAATGTATTCTTTTATTATTGTCTACTACCGTATTTGAAAAAACTTGCTAAAATTATGTATACATTTATTATTAATGTAAAAAATGCATAAAAAGTAAAGTTTTTCTTTCAATTTCTTTAATACACTACAGTATATCCTTTTGATTATGAATAAGTTATGTTACACATCTAAATTTTTTACTAAATTTTTTAGTGTTGCTGTAGTTAACTTTTTGTGCTAATTGATTTGTAGTGTGCTGCTACCTTGAAGTATGATGGTGGACGTGTTTCAGATTTCTCAGGTGCGCCTACCATATGCTGCCAAACTACTATTCCAAGAGCTCATGGCAATGAACATTGCCCCTCGACTCATGGTCATTTAAGTCATCCCTTCCATCCATGTCTACTTCTTGTACATATTAAATATGTGTGTGTGGCAGTAATCAAGGGTCAACTTGTTCTGTAGAGTCAGTTGGAAAAATTTTCTGCCATATAATTGTGTGTCAAAGCATGTATTTGTTATCTTTGTAATATTGTACAGTTTCAATAAATGTGGTTTTTATAAAATATATTTGTGATTGAAATTTTTTTTAAAATACATTGTGTAATGGAAATAATCTAAGGTGATTACTTAATGCTAAAGGCAAATAAAAGCAAAAGTAAATTAAGTTTGCATGGTATTGGTAAATGCACGTTGTACACTGTCACATATTTCTAGGACCCACCATTTTCGTATCAAACATACCCAAAGTTTAACAGTTGTATCTACAAGGGCCTGGTGAGTAGGCAAATTTCCTGCACCCAGATGTAAACACATGTAATTCTCCTGTGAGGGCATCTACAATTCTGAATACAGTAAACTCCCGATTATCTGTGATGATGTCGAAGAACACATGGATACCGGGAAACACACGGCTACTCTGAAAATACATAGTCCATTTGGGGGGGGGGGGAATCACTCGAACGCCAAAACAACATACAGTTTTGTCTATGGATACTGTATTTACTCATACTATATAGCACACCCTTTTTTCAAAGTAAAGAAAAGTGACGTTGAAATATCATTAATCCATTCTCGCACAATCTTTTTAGTTAATTCTTGGGTGTCAAGAGTTGACATTCTTAGGATCCAAAAATGATTTTATACAAACAAATTTCTGTTTTTCACAGTGTTGTGCACAGAATGCTGCACGGATATTCTGCATACCTGTTAATCCATGCATGGATAATCGGGTGTTCACTGTATTTGAAATGGACCACTGGCAACATACCTGAAATATCTTCTTTTCACGTCAGCAATACCCTGGTACAGTTAGATCACGCGTTTCTTGAACCTTGTGTGTGTCCACGTGTAGTTTTTATGTTTTTTTTTTTTTCTGATAGTGAAAGAGGGCCATATCCACAGTACTATATTGACTCAAGGAACACTCATGTTTTTCAATAAGGCATCCTCTCTTGGTCCAGGCTTAGTTGAAACGACACTGCTCAACTGACTGCTTTTGATTGCCCAAAACAGTAATCTTGGTGGCACCAGCTGACCCGTTAAACCTGCACACTACCTTTCTTTCTTTGTTCCTGCATTCTGGTCGTTTCGACAATTATGAAAACACATCCTTTGGTGCTGCTTCACTATCTGCTCTGCCAGTCACATAAAACATTTTTCACTACTTAGCTTAACTTTATTTAACTTTACTAACAGTATTTTCTGGGCTGTTTTATTAGTAAAGTTTATGTAACAGCTATTATCTCATTAGACACAAACCCCTACATACAGTTGGACACAAACATCTACAAACAAACTACTGTATGAGACACACATGTGTGATCTATTCTGACTGCGCTGTGTTAGTTTACATTGTCTCAGCAGATGCGTTGTCTCACCATGAACATGCCCAGTTGGCTCATGAACAAATACAACACACTTCATTTGTTTCGATAGAAAATTTCAAAACTAAAATTTCGTCAAAAGGTTTTAATTGCATCTTGTGTTCTTGGTAGTACTTTTCTCTTCAATTTAATTTTTGGAATTATTTTCTTTCATTGTTGACTTCAACAAGCAGTTGTAAACCAGCTGTACTATTACTTTATTCTAAAGACATTCTACAAACAGGAAGTGGAACAGAAAAGATACACGTGAAATAATTGAAACTATTATAGTTTCTCTGTGTAAAAATTACTTTATGGAGTTATCAAGTGGTGGTAGCACTCACCACAATTAACACAATCAAATCACACCCACAAAAGTTCTCGCCAAAAATCACTGGCATACAAAGATACTTACATAAAATCACCTGCTTACAAAGTCATACATATATACAGAAGTTACAAACACACAAATTCCTAAGTTACACACATCAAACCAAGATATCACATCCAATTACAATCACCCAACCACGAGCTCACACAACCACAATCTGTAACATACACATTACACAACTACAATCTATAACACACAGACATACCCACATTTTCTCACGTGGAATCACAATCGTAATCTCAGACACATCCACAATATCACAAACTTCCGCGGTATTCATTTCATCGTAAGACAGAACCACCAACTATTCCATAGAACTCTTAGTTCTTGAGTTTTCTTGAAGAACAAATTTTTTTTTTTTTGCAAAGCGTGTAGACATCTTATATTCCTTGTCTATTTGCACAAATAGTTGACAGCTCGGGTAATGAGGTAGCTGTTGCAATGTTGCTGTCCGTTCAATGAGTATATCTGTTTTTTAGATGTTCCACGTGCTATGAAGTGAAACTTTTCCCAACATTTTTTTAACTTCCTTCATAGTTGTTTTACGCCAACGTTTCTGTTTAACTTTTCTGGTTTTAACCATGCACACTTTTAGTTTTCATTTTTCCTTCGGAATCTGTGTTCTTCAATTCCTTTTCTTGAGTACTTACTTTAATTTTATGAACAAACTTCAGTGTGGAGTTTTCCTATTTCTGCATTAGGGCCTACAATCTTCATATGATGTACATCCTTGAACAAGTGTTGTTGATATTTTCTTCTGCTGAACAGTCAGATTTCTTAAATATGTTTGTGCAGTGTGTAATTTCTTCTCAACACTTTTTCTTTCAGTGTGTCAGTTTTTAAGCCTATCACCTCTAACTGAACATTTTTCTTCCATTTTGGAAGATTCCAATGAGGAATGATGTTGGTTTCAGGTATTTCCTCCTGACTTTTCCCGTATGCTCAGCTTGCAAATCCCTAACAAAATCTCGATGCAGAATACACGGAGCAAACCTTAAGACCATGGGTCCCTATTTACACTATTTTAGTAAGTTTAATTTTTTAAATCCTAAAAGCAGATATTGCTAAACAGTTACACAGAAGTGTTGGAAATTGTTTGTAGAACGTAAATGAAAAATAAAAAAATGTCGAATATGATAGACCGCACCCTTAACAAAATTTTACATTTTTCGGGAATGTATGGTAACTCACTTATGAAATTATTATTCACAGAAATTTTTTCAATTTTGCACTGCACAATCTGGCATTATTTACAGTTAAATGTTTATTGTTCAGATGTCAGAGTAGTGAAAATTTTTTGCAGAAAACATATTCAGAAAATGTGTTAGTAAATATTATGTATATATAAAGGCCAACATTGTACAGTAACTCTAAATTATTGATGGTTTAGTTCGCTGGCCTGAGCAGGCTATTCTTGTGGTCATGCAAGCCTTCCTTGGGGTACCATTAGCCATAAGTTGCCGGTTCAATGCAGCCCTGGAGTAGGCCTATATGCAATAGCATTTAAGGCCACGCTAAATAGTTTTTTTCACATTGGTGCAAAGATTCAAAACATTTTTAACTTATAGCTTTCAAAAAATTCAAGCCTAAAAGAAATCATACAATGCACATTTTGACATTGAAGTTTAGAAAAATAATGAACCATTCAGCTGTAAAAAATTATTATGCTTGATTTTAGCTTGTTTTTATAACAAAATTGGTGATAATTTAGGTGCAAAAACAGCTGAAAAACTATGAGGTTTATTGCTACTAAAAATTAGCTACAAATTATAGTTTTGTAGTAATTCAGTTTATGGGTTCCTTGATATTAAAATTATGTTGCTTTAAAAAATATTTTCAAAAGCTCTGTAAAACTACCAGGCATGGTCTTAGCATACTTTTTTACACATGACAAGCATATATTGATGGGAAGTTATAAATGGAACTAAATTGCTATCAAAATTGTACGGTTATTTTACTTGTGTAATGTTATTTGTTTTGTAAGTATTCATAATTATAGTTTTTCTCCAAATCGTTATGTAGGGGTAAATGATTCATGAACAATAATTTTGCATAGCATCTGGCTTTAAGGCTATTGTTTACAAGATTTTCTTAAAGGCAAGGAAAAACATCTGGGATTCCGAAGAAACCCACAATTTTTAAGATCAACTTTGAAAATGGATATATCAAATGTTTCTGTAGTGCATAATTAACTATGGATTCCACACTTTCACGTGCAGCAGTTGGCGACCCTGGCATTGTCTTTGTGTTAAACACATTAAATTTTTTTGTACTTCCAGTGCTATTTCCAAGAAGAATCAGTGTTTCTAGTAAAACTGAAACAAGCAATTCAGTTCACTTCTTAAGATTTGTATTGAGCAGTATGTATTTGTTTGGTATTTTGACAGGTGTGATAGTGCCAAAAGAGGTTGCTTAAATACATGGATACTATATTTCTGAAAAACATTGTTTTGAAAATATTTGAAGGAAAGAGGCTTCTGAATTGAGGAATACAAATGAAATTGCTAAAAAATGTTTGTAAAATACATATAATAGTTGAACCCCGATTCTACGGACACTCACGGTTCCCCAAAATATGTCCGTACGACCGAGTTGTTCATACGAACCGATAGGACAAAATTTCGGCTTGGCAGCAACCCCCCCCCCCCCTCTTTTCCAGGCTCGGACGTGAGCTAGAATCAGTAAGAGGTCTCTGAGGATACGATCACGTTTTCAAGAGACTTATCCGAAAGCAGGTGTTCTTACACATACTAAGATAATATTATTATCTTACTACGTCGAAAAATTCCGAGTAAATTAATACTCCATTTGTGCGTAAAGAATAAACCAGTAAATAAAACTATGAAAACAAGAACGCAATGTCGCCATTAACTTTACATGCAGCGGGCAATATTTGCCGTTTTTACTTATGCCACTGGAAAATAAGACATTTAATAGTGTTTCAGGTTGATAAAGAACAATCCTTTTGATAGAATGCTGCAATATAAACAAAATAGTACCCGAAATGTACGTGAATAACTTCTAAACGTAAATGATTATTAACAAGGCATGTTGGTTTTTCTTTACGGACAGTAGATGTATTCATTCCTTTTTTTTATATTAAGTTAACGTTTGTATTGTGCGATAATATATTCTGACTTAAAATTATACTTTATTTCTTCAGAAAAGACTAAAAAGTCAGTTAAAATGAACAAAAACATGTAGCGCAACGTCTCGTAAAAATACGATACATCATATGTACGTTTACAAGTTTCATTTTAGAAAATAAAGTATTTTATTTAACTTCCTATTTTTAAAACATAGATTAGTGAAATTTTCCAATGTAGTTATGAGCAAAATATTGTCCGTAAAACACGAACAAGTTAAATTAATGGTAAATGTCTACAAAAATATACGGTCTCGGCATAGCATGTAGACCTAAGGCCGGGTTTATAAACTACGCAAGGACCCAAGAACGCAAGACGCAAACAATTGAACATACGAAATCGATGTATACCCGTTTATAAAATATGCAAGAAACGCAAGTACGCTAGACTGTAACGCAAGAGCTCATCAACTTTCAACTTCTTGCGTTTCACCACCTTCTATGTTGACAGTTTGTTTTGCGAAAACATCTGAACCTAGTCTTAAGAAGGCTGTGATTCCGCCATTTTGTTGCATTTTTTTTGTGTTTGTTAAGAATGCGTCTTCAAATACACTGCGCTAGTATTTATTTGGTTTTGATTTAAAAAATACCGAAACAACACAATATCTAGAAAACAAAGATGAGTGACAAAACAAAACATATTCGTAAAGGAAAAATACAAAGAGAAATTTTCTGTTCCATCTCCGAAATTTGGAGTGGTAGTGTTGGTTACTTTGTGTCGCTTGCGATGTTTATAAACGACTGAAATATTTTTTGCGTTGCATTTCTAGAGTTCTTGCGTTGTTGCGTAGTTTATAAACCCGGCCTAACTTCAAAATAGCGTATATAAACGGCTCGTGATTATGTTTGACCTATTACGAAATTGTATGTAACCGATATAGTTTGACGTGTACACTTTCCACTTCAAAACTGTAATCAAAATCCAAATTGCAGTCCATGAAGAAAAGCAAAAATCGAAAACGTATAGGTAGCAAGTAATTCCTAAGAATGAATTTGTTCCATTGCGCAAGGCGAGGGGGTAGAAGAGAAGGAAAATGGCGGAGTTACAATTTTTTTTACACTTGTGACGCCCATCCAGTGGCGACATTGGCTGGCAGCGACAGCGATGGGCGGGGCATGAGCTATGATAAGCAGCACTAGGCGCATCTTGCCACACAGCCGTCGCCAGAGAGAGAGAGAGAGAGAGAGATAGATAGATAGATAGATAGAGCGAGCGAGAGAGAAGGGGATGCCGCTCTGAGAAAGAGCTGGCGGCAGGTCAATGACCCATGTCGTCTCGTGCTCTGTGGCTTACGCGTCTGAATGGTGATTCTTAATGAATGTTTGCAGTTTTTTCTGCAGTTTTCACACATTTGAGGGTTGAGCTCGTACACGTATATTGCTTATACATATTGCGACTTATACTGACGTTTTAATAGATCTCTGCGACTGATTTTCAATTACTAAAATTTTTATTTTTTTATTTATTTTTTTTTCACTGTTCGTGAAAATCTGTACGTACGAGCGAAGTATACGTACAAACCGAGTGCCGTACGAGCGGGATTTTACTGTAAATAAATTATGATCAAAAAAAGGTACATTATACATAAAAATTATTTGATTTTCACCTTAATATTTTTGTTTATTCAAAGGAATCAATAATGTACTTTTTCTTAAGGTTTCTTAAATAAACTGTAATTTTTTTCCCCCATATTTTTTGAATACATTATTACAATAAACTCGCCTACCAAAGGTCAATTATATTAAGCTTACAGACATTCCCGACACTTTCACTGTACATTTTGCCAAATTTATATACACTTACAGTAAACTCCTGATTATCCATGCATGGATTAACCAGTTTGCAGATTATACATGCAACATTCTGTGTGTTTTATTACTGTAAAAACCATTTTTTATAAACCCTTCTTTGAACATAAGAATGTGAACTCTGGCATCCAAGAAAAACTAACGAGATTAAGCAAGAATGGATTAATGAGATTTCAACATCACTTTATATATTTTTTAACATGCAGCCCAGACTTTATTTTGTAAAAAGTGTACACTGTAGATCATTCTGGTCTTTGCATTAATTAAAAAGATTTGTTATTATTTTTTTAAAATTTTAATGCAGTAAACCCTTGTTTTATCGGACCTCCATTCAGCGGACTTTGTATTTAACGGACAAAATCTGGCGATACAAAATTATTCCACAGTCAGGTCTACTTGTCACATGCAGCACAAGACCTGCCTGATTATTGTGCTTTGGTGAATGACATCAGGTGCGCACATGGAAAGCCATGTAAGATGGTAGACAGAGCTATTTTTAATTGTGCATCGGGGTACGTGCTGTGTCCGGGCAAGAATGATTGTCTGCCTTAATTGTTTACGGAACTGTAAGATCAACAGCGCAAGACCTACCTGGTTATTGTGCTTTGGTGAGTGACATCAGGCTCATGCAAATATAGCTGCGTTAAGATGGTAAGCAAAGCTAGTCGCTCATCTGTGTTTTGACGTGTCTGGACAAGAACGACTGTCTGGTCTACTGAATTTTTTATGCAGTTGATGTACGTGCACAATAAAGATTATGTGTGTAAGATCAACAGCGCAAGACTTACCTGGTTATTGTGCTTTGGTGAGTGACATCAGGCTCGTGCAAATATATCTGCGTAAGATGGTAAGCAAAGCTAGTCGCTCATCTGTGTTTAGACGTGACTGGACAAGAACGACTGTCGGGTCTACTGAATTTTTTATGCAGTTGATGTACGTGCACGATAAAGATTATGTGTTTTTTATGAAATGGTGTCTGCAACAGGACAGAAAAGAAATAGAGTAAATTTGACATCAAGCAAAAATGTTGAACTAATAGAAAAGTTAAGAGGCTGGTGTTTCAGTAGCAAAGTTGTGTGATGATTATGGTGTCAAGAAACAAACTTAGTCGGACATTCGTAAAGCAAACAACTAGCTAAAGAGTTATGTGTTAAAATATGATGTTGAACAAAAAAATGGGCACTGTTGGACCCAGGAAACACATGAAAATTGCTACAGCATCTTCACATGACGAGGCAGTGTATGTTCAACAATGCTCGTGTGGTGTAAATGTGCGAGGTGTAGAGAGATAAAATCTGCTGCAGACAAACTAGCGCAACACATGCCTTTCTCACGCTCAGCATTTCCGTCCCTTGCCCTTCATAAATTCTCAAGGACGGCAACTATATTATTACATCTCACAGACACTGTATACGATACTGTATCGCGAAGTGAACAGCGGTAGTTTAGGGGGAAATTTTTTTTGTTACATATTTATATTTAGTAAATAAACATTTTACTGTGAAATATGAAGCAGTAGCTAAAGTTCACGTGTCACATGGTACATGAAACCAAGCCGATAGCAAGCCGCCTCCTGTCCCTCTCCTACTTCCCCCCCCCTCCCGCCAAAGGTTATCTCAATGAGCGGACAAAGGCGTGAGCTTATCTTTCTACTCCCACCAGTCAGCACAAACCTTCCCCCTCGCCCACTTCCAGCGATTTGACCACAACAAACATGTTGCATTACTACGTGTATCACACTGCTATAAATCTATCGGCTTGTCTATTTTCGTGTGCCGATTTTGGTACTTCACGATTTACTGGACATCTGATTTACCGGACCACACCTCCCCCCAAATAGTCCGGTAAAACAAGGGTTTACTGTATTGGCAAATGGGCTATATTTCAGATCACCCATGTTACCCAATTATCAGTGCGTTGCTCGATATTGCTTATTAAGAGTCCTGGACAGTTGGCTCATGAACACTGTTGCAGCGTGTTAGGAGATTTTTATTTTACAGAAATACATACTACTAAGTGTGTGTTCAATTTCTTTATCTGCGAAAAGAAAACATGTTTAAACCTATGCTTCTCTAGTTTTGTTTCTAGACGTCATGCTTATAAACATGGTTTCAGGGCACCTCAAAGTAGCCAAACATGGCTTTTTCAGAATGCTGTCACATAAAAAATGTAAACGGGAATCATAAAACAAAAGTATAGAAACATGTGCTTAACTATACCAAGCATTTTTTGTAAATAAATAAGTAGGGTCACTGCTTAAAGTCCTATAGGAAAGGCCAACGAACAAAACACTGCAAATCGTTTTTGCCCTCCTGCGCATAAAGGTTATTGGCACACGAGTCAGTCTACTTCTTATCGCCTGCCTGTTTCCACACCTCAAATGCGGCATCTAGTGCCAACTGAGTAGGGCTCTTAATGGGATTTTCTGGAGTGTACTGTACAGCAGTATCAGGGGAAACTGGACTATAGGATTTTTGTCTTTAAGGTCACTGATTATTTGCACAGCCTGTTTTAAAAATAAATATGTTTATTACAAAAAACAAAAAAAATAATTTAACTTTTTAAATTTATGCTTTCAGTTTCAGCAATTTTTTTAAATTCAAATAATTTTTATTCTTTAATTTCATGAGCATGTCATTGTAGCCTGCAATGTCTTTATCCACTGTGATTTTTTTTTAGTTTGGTATATCAGTTGGTTTTAGTGTAGTCGTTAAAACGGAAACATGCAAAAATATGACTTTAACAAGCCATTACACGAAAACTATGAGAGATAAAAAAATTTCACAAGAGCCAAATTTAGTCACATTTTGTGTCTTAAATAAGAACAAAATATCTGGTACAAATAAAAAATTAAAAAATGGTGATGAAAATAGCGGTAGACCACGCCCTTAACGTAATTTTATTTGTACACATTTCTAGAAAATAACGAAGGTTAGGAAATTCATCCAGTGTATAGATTTTTCAATTTAAACAATTATTCTGCTCCTCAGATTTTTTTAACAGTAAAATTTCTTTAACATTCAAAATCCTGGGTGTTCTCCCTTAGTGGTTATAGAATGTTTTAAATTGTTTTTGCAAATGTGTAGGTTATGCTGGTCTAAGTTATAACTGTGTAGTTTATTTTTCTTCAATATGAATAGCTGTTTTTAAGAATTGGAGAATAGCATTTGTAAGGTAGTGTAAGTGGGATTAGCAGTCACGGGCACAGCTGGCCTACGAGAAAATGCTGTAGATTAGCTATGTATACAGGGAGGGATCATGTTTGACTGTTTTTGTGAGTTGTGATAATTAACTAACTTTTGAAAGCTGCGTAAAATATGTAGTTTGAACTATTTGTTTTAAGAGATTGGCAACACCATTCCGGTTACCACGCCTGTCAGCAGGTAGTAGGAATTTATAATATTGTGAAGGAGAAACTATAAGAAGTAAATTACAGTTTGAATGTAAATACTGTTTTTTTTGTTTGCACCCATACGATCAATACTGATAAATGTTTTATAAAGCTAGTCCAACTAAAAGTTTTTTTCATTCAGTGAGAATTGTTTTCATCTATTATTCAGTGCAGATTAACTATTATATTATTGTACGAGGCAGAAGTGTCTATCCATATGTCACAACTGATGCCACATATATGTGGCATTTATGTGTTACATACAGCTCAAAACGTGAAGGGGAACAGTTCACAAAATATAAAATAAAGAGGTGTTTCACAAGGTGTTTGGACAGAGACCTAAATGTGTGACTAGTGTCGTTTTTCCTTGGAACATAATTTGAATTGCATGCCAGTCTGCCATTGTGGGAAGAGACTAGTGCAGAAAATATGGCGCACATCATAACTACATTCACACGCAAATGTTTGTCTGACTGCAGATGAAGCCATGCATTCGCGCTACATGAACGTACATTTTGACAGGTAAACTACCGACCCTGACGGGCATGCAGTGTTTGTCCGTCGGTGCAGTCACGCACTACTTATTGGTCAGACACACTCTCTTTAATACAGTCCGTTGTATTCAAGACTGAAGCGGTTCGGCTTGCCGGCGAACGAACACAATGGCGGCGGCAACTGAAGAGTTACAGCTTGTAACATTCAATTATTGTGTCAGTGACTAGTTTCCAGAAAAATTGATGAAAGGAAAAAAAAAAAAACAGGAAAAAAGCTTTTTTTCCCAATTTTCCGGACAAATTGGAAAAATTTCTATAAAATCATTATGAAATTATACTAAACATGTGGTGGCAAAATAATATATAGTAACTTATATAAGGTAATTAAAATAAGGAGAAAAGCGGAGAAAAGGCCTATCTGATTCATTCTGAACGTTTACTTACTATAGGGCGTCTCACGCTTAGATTGCAGTACAAGGTTATATGGACTTGCTCTCTCTTTCCAATTGAAAAAATTAAAAAACAAATACGTATTTTGAACTTGGTACTGTTTTCATGCATCCGTAACTATATCACATCATAACTAACAAATCAAAAGCAAAATCGTATCCAGATTTTTATGGTGTGCAATTTCATATAGCTTGACACCAATGAACAAATCTGAAGGCTAAAATTTTTTTCAGTAGTAGCACAGAAATTTTATCTAACGTTACGTGTGCTTTCTAACAAACTAAAACGTCAAAAAGTTGGTTCAAGTTATATGGGAGATGAAAGAGAGGAAGTTGTTCGTAATGAGCTAAATCTATTTTTAAAAGCAACCCCACCTCAATAGATTTATCCGTTCTCTTGTAAAAAGCTGTGGAAAGGTCAACAAATAAGATACAGGCTTTCTTTAGTCAGCAGTTTTCTTCGTCCCGTGTCCTAATCTGGTTCAGTAGTGAAACTACAGTGTCTAGCAGCCGAACGATTCATTTTGTATGGTGACTTGATTTCAAAACAAAATTTTGTGTGTGTAATTTTTTGTTAACATTTATTTACATGGAAGGCAAAACAATAAAAAGTCATAATACAGGTAGGCTACTCGAAATGGAGTGAAATATTGTATTGATCGTATTCCAGTATTTTTCATACACTATTACCACATAAAGGGAGCTATAGAAAAAAACAGGATGTTCCAAACAAACAATTTATGCTCTTAGGAAGAAACAATAGCAACACAGTACAGAAAACTAACATGAAAAGTTGAAATCATAAAGGAAAGACAAACAGCAAATAATTCCCGTAAACATATTTAAGGGAATGATCCTTAATTTCTAATACTTGTATGGTAAATATTTTTAAAATCCTAAATTAGAGCAAATATAATAATAAAACTCATACAGTTTGTTAACTTTGTTTATAAGGTTTTACTACATGGTCTAATTTCTTTCCTTGACAAAAAAATTTACCTGGTTTCGGTAGGCTAAATTTTAACTGACGAAAATTTATACCATCAACTTTATGGATAAGTATTGAAAAACTACATAATATATAGTAAAACAATTTTAAACAATACAGGTAAACGTATTGTATTATACATTTTCTCACTTAGGCTTAAGGGGCCCGCCTCGTGGCACATGTGTTTGTGTGAGTGTTTTTTCCGTAGAGAAACAGCGCGAACACACGTGTATTAATTTTGGTGTAAAACTCTTTATCAAACACGCTGCAGTGTGATTTTATGGCAACGAGGCGGGCCCCTTAAGATATAATTATCAAAGAAGTAATGGAAATGAGTGATATGCCTAAGTTGACATCACGGCTGAACATTAATATACTCTCTTTTGTTTGATAATCGAGCGTGGTGGAGCAGCAATTAAACACTCACCTCGCATTTGGGAGGACCCGGGTTCGATACCCGGCTCTGACCATCCTGATTTGTGTTTTCCAAGGTCTTCCAAAATCACTCCAGGCGAATGCTCGGATGGTACCTTAACAAAGACCTTCACAGACTCCTTCCCCATTTCTCCCAGTGTTCCTCTAAAGCCTTGTGCTGTTCGAGGACACGTAAAAACGTCCAATTAAATAACATCCCCTCTCTCTCACTTTTAATTTATAATAGACAATAACAGTGCATAAAAACAGACATATTTTTCAGTTCCCACACGGCATTGATTTTGAATGATCAATTTCATAATCATCAACTA
>PNEQ01004495.1:29796-42822 GCA_003012365.1 Medauroidea extradentata | reverse complement strand
CGAAATATGTTTAAAATTTTTCAAAATTTTTATGAATGACTCACACGCATAATCGCCACGGAGACTGTTTGCAATCTTCTCAAGGAAGACTACCAAAACTATTAATTAAGAAGGGTATATTATTGATATTTAAAATAAATACTAATGTTTTCAAAGTTGATAAAATATTTTATTGTTTCCTCTTTCACCTCGGATTTTTTCTGGAAAAATTTACTACTGCTGCAGTATTCGTCTTCGCACAAATTTAAAGAAAATATTTCTTCTGAACGAGGTTTATGCTCTGGTTTTTTAGGCATCAGACTAAACACCAAGCATACTTTCGCTTGAAGTCTTTTATTGGCCTACTACGAAGTACAAAACTGGCTAGTACATTTAAACTTTATGTCAGGTAGACATTTCCTGAAAAAAAAAAAAAACAATCACACATGTAAATTAATGTTTGAGTTCTCTGACTTATAGGCAGGGCTAGGAATATTTCGCGAGATCACCGATCAACATGCTAGAATCCATTATCCTGTGTATCCCGAAACCCTACCATTTGTCCATTACCTGCTACTCATTCAGACAGCAGACAATGAACGAATAGACGGGGCTTGAGTATGCATAGGACATTGGATTCTAGCATGCAGGTAATTGAACTCGCGTATTTTTCCTAGCCGTACTTATAGGCTAAACTTCAGATGCATCTGAAATTCCAGGCAACTATCACGTTCTCATTCATTGGCTGATTACTACGGACACCTGACTTTCACGAAAAAATGTTTGCCCCAGTTTGTTTCATTGCCTTACGTGCACCAGAGTTCACTTGTGTGAACACATAAGCATTAAAACAATTTGTTGCGTAAACTTTTTCCGAATACTACAGGTTCCTGCTAATTCTTCTGTGTGTAGGCTAGACGGTAAGCAGAACATACAGATCAGTCAAGAAATCCCATTTCCGTGACAGCTTTCGAGTGAATTGCGTGCATGTAACGTGATCCACAGAGTCAGTGATGTTTGGTGAAAAGAATTATGCTACATTATATTTCAATGCCTCAGGTGCACTGCTGCAGCTCTCCTTCATAGCCAGTGATTGTTTTTTTTTTTTTTTTAACTCTCACACGTATTGAGGATCTACTAGCAAATCACAGAAGTTTGGTGTCGCAGTAAGCTTATTCTTAGGGACCCTGGTGAGATGCGCAACTTTATTCATTCGTAAAATTTGTAAATAAATGTATGTATGCTGCAATTATGTAATTAGTCAAAATTGTCGTAGATACTTCAAACAAGTTTTAATTTATTCAGTATTTCAATGTAAACTGTTTTATGTATAGGGAATATCCCAATTAATTGGGATATTGATGTTAACTAAATTTCATACTTAAATTTCCAACCTACCAGTATCAAACTTTAAAAAAGGAAGCATGGAGGAAAGATTTGTGTTTTCACGCTGTAATAGCTACAGAGTGCACAGCGGGGTAGCGACAGAGTAGAGACTTGGAGAGAGAGGGCCAAACCAACCCTTTTCCCCCTGGAAGACGCCCATAGTCGTTGCTTGTAGGCGGGGGTTAGATGGTCGTCATGCTCTGACAAAGTATTGAACATATGTAAATAATCGCAGTAAATTAATGAAACTTTAACAGTTTATGCTAATAAATATAAATGTCAAATGTACTAATTTTCAAAATGATCGAATAAATAGTTTGCGTATGGTTGACGATATGATAAGCCATTGTGCCAGGAGATCGCTGATTGGCTGGGAGTTGTCTCCATGAAGGAGAACCGTGCCGAACGCGGAAGACGTCGGTGAGGCATCATTGTTTTTATTGTAGATACGCCTATGTAAAGTGACGCCTCGCGAATGTAAAAAGCCGTGCGAAATTGCTTTTATAGTTTGGGCTATAAAGTATCGTTTATACTTGTGTAGCATAAAAAGGGGTTAAATATTCAGTAATAGCGTCTCCTGTACTCTGGCGCATCGGGTCCGAAACCCTACATCACCAATAAATACTATCAATCGCTTAATTATATGACCTACCGCAAATATTTTACTAACTGTATCATCGAACAGTACCAATTACCGTGCAGGTATATACGAAAAGCAACGAATTAGTATCAGAGTTAAACGTTGCACTGGTTTTTCGCGAAAATAATTTTGTCCCACTTAGATTCAGTGCCTTACGTGCACGTCTGCAATTATTCTTCATGAATATTGGCAGCATGTCTATGTGAAGTGTCGTATATCATTTGTCTGAGCCAATTACTATAAAGTCTCTGCAACACCTCACGGCTGTAAGTTGCCGGTAGAATCCCAAGGCTCGAGAGAGTTAAAATATCCAGTCACTGACCACGAAGCAAAACTGCAGATGTGAACGTAAGGCACTGAAACAAAGCGGGGAAAAATTCTTTTCGCGAAAAACCAGGGTCCCGACTTAGTCTCATTGGCACAGTCAAATGAGCCATGCCTCTACACAAATACATGCTGCTAATAGCCACGAAGTGGAGGTGCAGATGTCAACGTGAGGTATTTACACCAAATGTTACATAATTCTTTCCACCAAAAATCACCGGCTCTTGTGATTCATGTCTGCAGTGTTGCCACAAAAGAAGGATGCAACCTTCCACTACAGACAGCTATGAATATTCCTGAGGACATCAGAGATTCGCAAAAACTCTCATTAGTAGTTTTATAATAATGTGAGCTTATAAAAACGTCATTATAGTTGGATACTGTCCGAATCTTTACACGTCTTGGGAGCCTTCCAGTGAACCACGGGCGTCTGGTATCGAAGTTACTTTACTCTGATTGGCGCAGTCAAAAGAAATACACGCAGCCAATAACTGAAGCGCTGTGCCCGTGGTTAGAGACCAGAAATTTCCACGAAAATATTGTGTACCAGATTGTTTCTATGCCTTACATGCATGTACATCTCTGTGTTTCATGGATGATTTTAACTTTCATATTCTTGGAATTATACCCGCAAAATTCTCTGACCTGCATATCGCATTAACCTTGTTCTGTTCACTGAAAAAAAGAGTACAGTTGTAGGTACACTCTAAAAAATAGTTTGTAAATTTACCAGACGTGCGTATAGGGGCGCTAAGAAAGTAGGTATGGTACAATTGTTTCCCAGACATCCATGGTAGCACTCCTAAACCTATTTATAAAACAGTCAAATGCATACTAAAGTTACCAGACTTGTATTGTAACATTTGTAAACGTTTGCATGTGTACAAGACGGAAGTATGGTAACTGTCCCATACTGCGTCTGGGATAATAACTTCCTAAACATTTGAGGAAGTTTTTTTTACAGTGTACCATACTTCTGTTAAAATAGGAACAAAACAGTTTGGTGGTCGGTACTACTCTGGATAGTTCCTTCAACAATCTGTTTTGTGGAAGAAACAAAGAGCCTTCTTGCTTTTACAAACCAGATTGTAACGTCTACAAAACAGATTGTTGAAGGAACTGTCTAGAGTAACCGACAACCAAACTGTTTTGTTGTCCCTATTTTATCACAAGTGTGGTTCCAACAAACTATACTCTTTTTTCAGTGTTCTAACAATATAATCAGATATATCTATGCACACATACTCACTCTGAATAACCAAGCAGCAGAGCTGCAGACACGAACGAAAGATATTTAAACAAGTTGGTACAGAAATTATTTTGCAAAAATTTCCGATCGGCACTAGCAGTCAGTGCAATCACAGAGATCTGTGAAGCCTAGTCTGTCATCGAATGATAACAAACATTATGCGAGTCTGAAAATAAGAGTACAGAATAGTTCGAGTGAGGACATACCATCTCTAGTGAGCCGGCCATGTCCTCGATGTCGGAGACAGGTACTACGACTTTACCCTTGTACTGCACTTGTTGAGGTGGCGACTGTCCTTCCCATTTATTAAATCCCTGCAGACTCTCCAAGTAGAGCAACGCCTGCAAGCCTGTCGTGTAGTCTTCTATCAGTGTGAAGTCTTGATTTTGTACAGCACTGCACACCTATCCAACAAACACAACTATCCTTTATCTGGCTCTTCTCTCTCGCAAGAGCGACATCGCCACCAACAAGAGTGTGTGTATGTGAAACACACCCACACTTATGTATACAGACATGGCCGTCTTTAGTAGAAGGCCGGAGTCTTGAATGAGGCAACGCTGCATCGGGAGCCTGCTGCCGGTCGCTCATTGGCTGACCTAGTCTCTGCAACGTGTATTAGATGCTGTCTACACTGACTAGGGCAGCCAATGAGCGACCGGAAGCAGGCCTCCTATGCAGCGTTGTCACATTCAAGACTCCGGCCTCCTACTAAAGACGGCCATGATACAAAGTGTGTCCAGAAACAAGCGCATATAAGTAGGGACTGGAAAATTTCGTGAATTCAATGACCTGTAGGCTAGAATCCAATATACTATGCATGCTCAAGCCCCGTCTATTCGTTCATTGTCTGCTTTTCCACTGAGTAGCAGCTAGTTGACTAATAGTCGGGGTTCGAGTATGCATAGTAAATTGGATTCTAGCCTACAGGTAATTAATTTCGCGAAAATTTCCAGTCCCTACATATAAGCACACAACACGAATCCTGGGCTAGATTAAAGACGAAAACAAACGTGGCTAAATGTTCTACGACGACTTTTTACGTGTATAATGTGGCAACACTGCAAGGACAGTGGCCCCTCTCGCGCTCCACGTCCAGGTATTATTTTACGTATGTAACTTCGAGTAAACGTGTAATCACGTTTGGACTGCTCGGGATTTGAACCTGCACACACAATATGCAGGTCAGAACAATAGTAGTAAGATAAGGAAAGACACATGTGAAACGCAAGAGGGGACTAAATACAATACTATGTTGCTACATTGTGCACGGAAAATGTAATCGTATACCATTTTGTCACTAACATTATAGTCTCCATTTGAACCGAGGAGTCTCATGATGTGCGTTCATTCAACATTTGTTCCAACTTCGTTCGCGTGGCTTTCAATTCAATGCTGTAACATACTTAGTACATGTGTTTATATTTTCAAAAAATTTTTTCATAAACCAACATCTTCAAGAAAATAGTAACTTTTAAACAAATTTTTTTTAAAAGATACAATTTCGGTACTTCTAATTTTACGCAAGTAACAATATTAATACTGATGTTATTATAAACACTTAAACATAAAAGGAAACCAATAATTTTTGAAAATTCGTAATTGTGAAAATTGTGATGCTTATTAAAGTCTACGAAGCTGATCACTGAAAAAAATACTTATTAGTCACTGCAAAATATTTTGTTAAAATGGATCTTACCAAATTTTTTTGTAGTGCCCACAAAAAAATTTTGCTGTCCCCAATAAAGATTTGCCGTGTCTACAAAAAAATTTTGTAACCACAATAAAAAAATTTGGTAAGGTCCATTTTAACAAAATATTTTGCAGTGACTAATAAGTATTTTTTTCAGTGAAATTTCGCATTTTATTTTGGGTACACGGTGTAATTCAAACAACTGTGTGTCCGTGTCACTTTCACAGTTGGCTCTTGACTTACTTGGCAATGTCCTGGATATAATTAGAGAAATAATAACGTGCATCTAAATACAGGCCCTGTCATGTGTTAGCACTGTGTAGACGAGCAGACAGCGAGCAGTACTGGCGGTGGGAGCACAGATATTCTTGTAGGTTAGCCTAGATGCCAGCAAACCCGAAATTTCCATGTCGCTATTAAGAGCCCGTGTCACTTATTATTAGGGACTGGAATATTTCGCGAATTCAATTACCTGCAGGCAATAATCCATTGTACTATGAATATTCATATTCCGACTATGTGTCCACTAGTGGAATAACAGCGGTGTACATCCGTTTTGAACATCTTATTTTTATTTTTGTATTTGTATCAAATTTTTTCTTATTTTAGACAAAATTTGCGTCTAAATTTTGCCATTAAGAAATGTTTTTGTTTCTCATCCATAGTTTTTGCGTAATGACTAGTAAACGTCAAAATTTGCATTTTACGATTTTATGTACGCCACTAAAACCAATTCACATACCAAACGGAAAAAAAAAGTTTACAGTTAATAACGGTGTTGTAGGCTAGGTAATCTGTATAAAAACCAAAAATTTAATATTTTTGTATTAAAATGATTGAATCGACCCATGCAGAAAGGGCTTCAATCACAAATTCACTGAAATTGAGATATTATAAGGGGATTTTTTTTTGTTATTCCATCGTTTTATGCAGAAAGAGCTTCAATACAACACTTCTAAAGCAGAGAAATGACGGTTATAAATTTCTTGTTCTAAGCAGAAAGGTCTTCAGTCCTGGACTAAAGCCCTTCTTGTCAGGCAAAGTAAAAAGGGCTTCAGTCCAGGAAACCTCTATGGCAATTGTGTGTTGGATTCAGATGGCACAAAATAAAGGTGGCTATCCTGCACAAAACAAAGGTTGGCTAACCTGCTGTTGGTGTTTTATTGTCAACGTACCTAGCAGTGTGTAGTGTGTTATTGTAAAGATGGACGAAGCTGCAGAGCTACATGCAAATGAAAGTACACAAGGGAAGAAAAGGAAAATTAATCCTCAGGCATGGAAGAGGAATGTATCAAAACAGGCACGACTACGCGACAAAGAGCATGTTGATTACAAAGGAAAACATGTTGCAGCGAAAACTACAGGAATAGATTGCAGGTAATTTGTATGAGCATTGTTAGCAACATGTATATTGATCGAAATGTTATAAAATATTATAGTGTATCTGTTCAATGGTTTGGTTTGTGCTTATATATGTACCCGGTTGAAATGATTTCAAGGCATTTCTGAAGATGAGCAGGAAGATATCTTAGTAAGACTCCACAACCTGAAAAGCAAAGATGAACAAGATATTATTATACAGTCACTGATAGACGTACATGATGTCCAGCGGCGCCGGCCTCGAAAAGGTGATGCATCACGGATCGTGGACAAGGTTTTCAAGTACCATGTTATTGTTGGCAACAATAAATAAGAGGTATGTTAAAAGCATTTCTTTCTCTTCTAGCTGTCACTGATAAACGTGTGAAACGATTGCGAAAGTTGTCTATGTTGGGCCAGAGTCCATGTGAAAAGAGAGGAAAAAATCCCAGTGCAAACTCTTTGCCCCCAGAAACCATACCACATATGAGAGAACACATTGAGAGTTATCCTGTTAGAGAAAGTCACTATTGTGGAAAAGTACATAAGTACCTAGATGCCAGGCTTAATGCAAAATTAATGCACAAAATGTTGTTAGAGAAACATCCCGCAGTAAAATGCAGTTACCATACTTTTCATGCATTTTTTAAAGCCAACTACTCCCTCTCATTTGGACGGCCTCAAATAGATGCATGCTGCATGTGTGAAGAACTGAAAACCAAACTGCGAAGCTCTCATATTAATGATAAAGCCAAACGATGTGCATAAGCAGAGCTCATTATACACAAAAGAAGGGCGGAGAAATTCTATAAGATGCTGCAAGCAGATACATCGGTGAATAATGTGCCTCACATATTATCTCTGTCTATAGATTTTATGCAAAACATTCAGCTACCGGTTATTCCAGTTCAAGAGACCTTTTATTTGCGCCAGTTGACTACCAACGTTTTTTGCATTCATAATAATAAAAGTCATAAAGCGACAGTACACGTTTATCACGAGCGTCTTGCAAATAAAGGATGTAATGAGGTTTTTTCCTTTTTGTACAAGTTACTGCAAGATATTCCTTCTGAAATCACAGAGCTTCATTTATTTGCCGACAATTGCACAGGGCAGAATAAAAACCATACCCTCACCAGGTTACTCCTGTACTTAACAGATACTGGCAGATTTACAAAAATTGAACAGTACTTCCCAGTTAGAGGCCATTCGTTTCTGCCCTGCGATAGGGATCTTGCGACCATAAAACGTACCCTTCGGAAGCATGATCGACTGTATTCTGTGCACGAACTCACTGAGCTTATCGTAACAAGTAGCAGAACTGGAATGTTTGAAGAGTGTGAAGTACAAGCAATAGATATTCGCAATTTTAAGGATTGGTGGCCTTTGGTGTACAAACGACATGTTGTATCAGAAGAAACTGCATCGAGAACAGTACCACGAGATAAAAAAATATATTTTGGAATCAATACAATTATGCATTTTTTATACATTAGTCAGTTACGTGGATGCATTATCGCAAGCCCATTCATTGATGGTATTGTGAAACACACATTCCGGCTTTCTCAAGCTGGTTGTCAAACTCCACATTTTCCACCAGAACATGCATATCCTACGGAAAATGATTCCTTGAAAGCACTGAAAGTACGCGATATTGCCATGTTGTTGCCATATGTGCCGTATGAGCATCAGGAATTCTATCAGAAGATATTACTCTGGCCAACACGTAAACATATGAACCCTGACGAGCAGGATTGCTAATAAGATGAAGTCCTTCTGTTATTGTGCATGCTATTGTACTTACAATCTGGTCAGTAATTTTGTTTTGTGTTAGGGATTAATACCCTGGCCTACACGTGTACATCATACCATTGGATAACATAATGATCATATCAACATTGTAGAACAGGATGGTTCAGGTAATAGTGTGTTTGTATTATTTTGTCCTATTGTATGTTATTTTGTTTAAATGAAGACTGCGAGTAGTATTTTATTGTTATGGTTCATTTATTATGTCATATGTTATTATGCTTGAACCAATATTGTGGGTAGCAAGTGTAATGGTACATTACTTTGTATTATTATGTAATTTTGTATGTTATTATGCTTGAATGAAGACAGTACATAGTATTTTATTGTTTCATTATGCTCAACACTTATAATCAGACTGATGTTATAACACTTAGGTAGTTTTGTAACATATGCAGCTTAATTTCTAACATGAATGAGTCAACATTACATCACAACTTCTGATCCACGCAGAAAGGGCCTTCTGTCCAAAGGGTTTAGGATTTTTATTTTTAATTATTAGGGATGCTTACAAACCACTAAATATTTGTGAAGAACTTTAAGACCACTCAAACCATAACCTCAAATTTTTACATTAATTTTAGAAAACGACTTTAGGACCTAGAATGTTTTTTTTTCTAGTTTTCTCAGAAGTAGGTAAGACGGACTGAAGCCCTTTCTGCATGGCTCGATTCAATTGCAGAAATTTGAAATTTAAATTTAAAAAATGCAATTTTTTTTTAAATCCCCCAAACATTTTGTTGTTTGTTTTTATACCGGATATGTCCTAGCCTACAACATCGTTATTAACTGTACATATTTTTAGTTTGGTACGTCAGTTGGCTTTAGTTGCGTGCATGAAACAGTAAAAAACAAATTTTGACGTTTACGAGACTCGTTATGCAAAAACTATGAGAGATAAAAAACATCACAAGAGAAATATTTAGGCTCAATTTATGTGTAAAATAAGAAAAAAAGTCTGGTACAAATATAAAAATAAAAATATGACGTTTGGGACTGGTCCCTGTCGAAATCGCATCATTGCGACACGCCTATTGTGTGGTTGCCCGCCTTGCGAGATAGTCGCAATGCCTGCATACCTGCATATGTTTCAGGCAATTAATTCTTTGTATTTTAAATGGCAAAAATTTGATGTGCTATTTTCTCGAAAAAGGTTTACTCTAGCCCCGCCCTAAAAGACTACCTTTCTTAATACACTTTTGCACCTGATCAGTGTTCTTTAGTACAATATGAATAACAATTAAGTGTCACAGTGTTACAAGCCAAAACATGACCTCGTACTCTATTTGAACGATGGGCTAGCGATATTAACAAATTAAATATCTGAGAATGAAGTACAGTAATTTTTGATACAGTGCTCAGAGTATCGTTGTTTAATGTGAAGTAGTATTTGATATTTTAATTATTTTGTAATTTGAAAATCTATTTTCGGGGTAGCATTACTCCCACAATTTTCACTTTAGGGACAAATTGAAAGCACATTTTCGACATGGTTTTTGTGATCTTTCACCACACGAAATTAACATACTCCGTCCTGACTCAACCTGTGTGTGTGTGTGTATATATATATATATATATATATATATATATATATATATATATATATATATATATATATATATATATATATATACACACACACACACACACACACAACACATAAGATGGAAAGACATTCACTCTCACTGGCCTCAGCCAGGTCGTTCTTTCCCCTCCTTGTATAGTACGGGTTTATGTGTGTCGTTACCGTAGACACGTGTCAGGACTTGGTGAAGGGCGAAGAGGGCAGTATAGCGCGCACACACGACTGCGCATTTTCCCCTCCTGGACACGACTGTTGCTGCGCTATTTGTGCGTCTTGCAGACACGCAGTTACCGGGTCCACAGTCTGTTCCGGCACGTGACTAGCGCCGTGCCGTGTTTCCTGCTTCCTTTCAGTGGCGCTCCTAGTATAGTACGGGTTGTTGTGTGTCGTTATCGCAGACTCATGTCAAAATGTGGTGAAGGGCGAAGAGGGCAGTATAGCGCGCACACACGACTGCGCATTTTCCCCCTCCTGGACGACTGTCGCTGTTTGTGCATCTTGAAGACACTACGGCCGCGGTTACACGGTGGGCTGAAGTAGATAACCGAAAGAGGTTCAGTCAGCCATTTTTAAACACGTTCAGTGTATAGCTGCCGAAGTGAACACGTTCGCGTGGTTACACGGTACTCGATTGTCGCAGTCAAAATCGATTGTGTTTTGTTACGACAGAATATTGTTTTGAGGTTATGTTTGGTTACCGTTTAACCTATGTACAAAAGGTAAACAGAGGAAAGTAACTGGAGACACGTCGAATTTACGTTATATTTTTGTGAACTCACTTGTTCACATATTAAAAGTTGTGTCGTTCGCGATAAACATAACCTTTTGAAAGCTCTACTTACCCAGTCCCAAAGTTTATAACTCACTCATATGTTGGTGTAGTGTGCTATGTGGTGACAAAAGTTCTTCGTGACACAAAACATTAAAACCAATATTTCACTTTACGGAACGTGGCAAGGATTTTCGAAAAGTTACTTTTACCGCGAACGACCACGTGCCTGCTTCATGCGTACAAAAGTACTGGAAATGGCATACATTCTTTTTCCGTTGCAAATATATCAAAGGGCTCATTTTTTAATATGAAACTATTTTTACTTATAGGTAGCCAACAAAACATTTTAATAACTTAATTTCCGCTGTTGCAACATAACACGGGGTTGTCAGCCATCTTGTGCGCAAGGATTGTTTACGTTTAACGAGCCATCACAGCAAGGCATAGAGATAGTTTTTTAGGTGAAGAACATGTACAACCTGTTCAGTTTGAATAGGAAGCAGCAACTGTATGAACTACTTCTGACACCGTGTGACCACACGTACGGCTGAGCAAGTTTCATTTAAACTAGTTCCGAGGCCCGTGTAACCGCGGCCTATGTTACCTGGTCCATAGTTTTGTTCCGGCACGTGACTAGCGCCGTGCCGTGTTTCCCGCGCGAATACCACTGCTCGAGCATCCCTTCTGTGGCAATCCTAGCGGCCGCCTTGGTAACTACAGGTATGTGCTTCACATCCTACACCTACCGCAATTATCGCGTCACTGCATCCTTGTACGATAATACTTGATGTACTGTTGTGCGCTTCTAAAATATACATTATTGGTACGGACCACAACTTTTCGCGAATACGATCGATAAAATACGTCAGTGATTTTCGGTACCATTTGCTAACATATGCAGTTCTGCTCCATGACCAGTAGGGATTTGAAATATTGCGTTTTTTTTAGACACAATATATATTTCAAACAAGTTTAAGTCCGTGACACTTTCGCAATTAGTCCTTGATATTGTTGACAGTTTATGGTGAGCTATTAACCAATAATAAAGCAGCGACTAAATGCTAACCCAATCATGTGGTATGACTGTGTCAGCGAGCAGCCAATGAACAGCTGCTGTCTGCTTGAATACATATGTATTCTTGGAGGCTAGCCTACAAATCAGTGAACCCGCCGAATTTTCCAGTTTCTAGTGATTAGTGATTGGGTGTATTTAACTGTTAGTGTCTCGGTGTTCTACCCGCGAATCACAGACGTGTGGTGTCGCAGTAAACTTGCTCTGATTGGCAGTCAGATGAGTGACGCTTTACGCCAATACACTCCGCCAATAATCATGAAGAAGTTCTGCAGACGAGCATGCAGGGTACACAGGGTGCACATCCGCAACTGTGCTTCATGGTTATTGGCAGCGTGTTTGTGTGAAGAGCCGTATCTTATTTGCCTGAGCCAATTACAACAACTTTCCTGCAACACCACACGCGTGTGATTTGCCGGTAGAATCCCAAGGCTCGGGACAGTTAAAACATCCAATCGCTGAACATGAAGCAGAACTGCAGATGTGTACGTAAAGCACGGAAACAAAGTTAGGCAAAATTCTTATCGCGAAAAACCAGGGTCCCTAATGCAGGGTAATAAAACAAGCTGGTGCAAATCTCTTATTTTCAACTATTATCACTGGCTCTTTTCATAGAGGTGAGGGGAAATCGCAAGAAGGTTATCTGCCTATGTACTCTTCGATTCATTGAAGCGTTCTGCGACTAGTTTGATTGCATGACGGTTATGTAGTACGGTTTGGTTGTTTACGGACGAATCCCTGACTTTCAAGGAAGCGCATAAGATAGCGTTAGTACAGTCAAAAAAGGGAATTACCAGTGACGAAAGAAAAGTGTTGTAAATGAATATATTACACTAAATCTTAACGAACATTCTAATTTCGTGCGACAAATCACTATTCATAACAACCTATCGATTTAGGTTACTTCACAACTCTAGTTACATCAGTACAAAGCTCACTGTTTCCCGAAAATGTCTAGGACTACTGACTTTAAAGTACGAGAAACAATTTTATCATACCTTATTTTTTAACACTCCTATATGCATCGGTGTGGTAAATGCCCATAGACTTATTTTTACAGTGTAAACACTTATATCATAGATTTCATTATGGGCTGAATTTTAAAGGCACTAACAAATCGATTTTCATATATCACTAAGCACAAACGTAGCTCATAAT